>JAWZTI010001946.1:0-10473 GCA_039880955.1 Chlamydomonas urium | reverse complement strand
CCCCACACCTGCCCCACACCTGCACACACCTGCACACACCTGCCCCACATCTGCCCCACACTGAGGTCTGTGTCGAATCCACCGTACACCGCGTCACGGCCTGACCCCTACCCACCCCGCATTGTAGCATGCTTACCTCTCAAACGCTGTGAGTCGAAGGATGCCTCGAGCACGCCGTGAGGATGCAGGTGCACATGCACCGCACCGCACCGCACTGCCCTCCCAGATGCCATTGGGAAAACCACGCTCGCTTTTCCCCAGCTTGCTCCCCTTTAAAGGCACCACCTCCACCCGGACCTACTCAAGCTACTCAAAGTACTCGGGACAAGCGGGCGCACCTGTTTCAGCTTAGGACTGATGGCAGTGCCACGTGGAGGGTGCACAATCAATGTGAACGACTCAGCTGGATGCGCTGTTCCCTTCACCGCTGCACTGCACGGCTTGCAGGGTCTGCTAGCACATGGAAGCAGGTCACCTCAGTCTCGTCATGTTTCCTTGGATTGCCACTGTCACATGTCCACTGGTCACTGTCCGTCACTTTTCTGGGAGGGCTTCCTAATCCACGCCCCAGGGCGTATCTCTTTCTTTCACTGTCCGTGCACCGCTGCCTTCCTACCCATACCGCCCATGCCGCACTGCAGTCCACCTACGATTCAGCTGCATCAGCGCTGACGCAAGGGCCAAGGTTTTTTGCTTTGCTGTATGCAAATGCCTTGCTTGCTTCATGCCCTTGCATATGGAAATAGCTGTCAGTGCGGCACTCTACCCCATGAGGCTTATCTGCTGCAACCTATCGAAGGGCAAGGTGCTCATCATCGATATTTGTTGCACAGCAAAATGCCTGAGTTTCACTGCAAATTCTTAAGGTTACACCACTCATGCCCTGCCCGTTGTCCACCAGGCCGATGGCTTGCAATCTTGCTGTTACATCCTGTCCTAGTTCTTCCTGTGGGAAAATATTTGTGAAAACCCTGTGCCAGCATGCACGTGTCAGCACATTCAATCCGCTTCACAACGCGCCAGAGAAAAACATTGTTGTTGCTGTGAGTAAGAGGAAACGAAAACAAATTTTACAGGCCATAAGGCAACGCCTGAACTGTGCCGTAGTAGGTCAGTGAGCGCGAAAGCAACGACAGCTACCAGGAAAGCTGTAACAGGCGGCCAAGTTACGGATGGGCGTGAGCAGACCAAGCGGCACCCCGTGGCGGATGCTATGCACACAAGCACTGTACAGGTGCCCTTGGCAGTTGGCCAGGGACTCTGTGTTCATGTGGCCATCATCGGTGCCAGCCGCAGAGGGAGGCAAAGCAAAGGACCAAACAGCAGAAGGCAAAGGGCCAACGTCTTTCCTGCAACAACGCAGGGGTTGGGTTGTGGATGCGAAGCTGTCCGGAGGAGAGGCACCCTCACTGTGCGCTCTGCGTCGGTGGCTGTGTTGTTCCAGTGGCTGTGCTGTCTGTTGCCTCACACTGGGTTGGTGTCGGCATGACGTGGCATGAGTTGCCGCAGCCGATGCGCCCACCATCGGCCAGGTACACGTCATAGTTTTCCTGGGAGTCAGGCAGGGATGCACAATGTCAAGTCAGCAAGTTGCCATTCATTTTGTGATCACATGCAGATTGCATGCCACAACTGTCTTAGCTGTCCCTGCCTGGCCGTGACATTGGAAGTTGCTCAGCGTTTTAACACCCACGTACCTTTGCGACCCGCAGCTTCAGCGCCAGCTCATTCTGCTTGCCAGACACCATGCGCAGGCCCCCCACTGCGCCCAGCAGCTCCTTCGGCGAGCCATCACTGCGCTTAGCGAAGTCAAAATCTGTCTCCCCATCAGCCACGCCCAGCCTACGCAGGTATAGCAACAACACACCAACAATTTAGGTGCGGCCAGAATCACAACAGCTTGCGACACTCAACTAGGCGCGTTGGAATTGATATGTGCACGGCATTGCCTGTGATCAGGAAGGTGACTCACTTGATGAAATCAATGACGGTGGCCAGCTGGTCAGCAACATCCTCATCCACCACTTGCTTTACCTGCACCACACAACACCAGCATCAACCAAAGTGAGGCATATCAACACTCGCGAGCAAACACCAAGAAACACCGAGCACACACGACTGTCCATGGTAAGTAACTATGCTTGCACTCACAATCGGCCCGCGTCCCTGCTTTGGCTTTTGAACTGGTCTGCGCCAGCTAGCTTTCCTCCCATGTGACTTGAAAGCCATCGGTCAGGCTGCGCCTTTTCCTTTTGGTAACACACCCACTCACCTCAACGACCTTGCAGCAGTTGTTGGCAACAATGACGTCATCCATCTCCCTCTTCTCGCCACGGCGCTTGTTGTGCAGCATGCCACGCTTGTCACAGAACTCGCGCTTGGCTTCTGGGTGGTGCACACGCATGTCAGTGAGCGCTCTCTCTGCGACCTCGTTTTCCAGACCCCTGTCCAGCGACTCCCTGTACCGCTCCAGGTCACAAACCTACGGAGCAACGAGTGCGACCAAATAATGGTCACGCGCATCAGCCACAACCACGAGGTCCGCGGGTCAAGCCTTGGCCAAGCCTCTACGTCAACATGCCTTTGCAGGTTGCAGTACCAACACCCTGCAGCCATGATGCCAGGTGTTGGTCTCAATGAGCCAGCTGGCCCTAGGCTGAGATGTGCGCCGAAGTATGGACGCGCCGGTGGGGTAATACCTGGCTTGTGCATGAGGATTGCCCCCACCCGAATAGTGCGCTCCACACAGTGGGACATCAACATTTTAGTGTCCCATCAAACAACTCACAGCGACCCCGCTTACCGTCTTTTCTAGGCTTCTGACCCTGTAGTACCTGCCACCATCCTGCAGCTGCTCCCACTGGTTGATGTACTTCTTGCGGCCATCTTTCGGTGACAGCTTGAGGATGTTGGTGGTTGCCCACGTCTCAAACTGGCGCTTGGTGTCAAACTCCACCTCCTCTTCATGGCCATCATCATCCACCAGCACCACCACCTTGCTGGGGCCTGTACATGACAGAACGCGCAACGCACACATGTTGAGTGTGACAACTTCCATCCCACGAGTCACTGTTGACAGAGTGCCCTGTGAGGCAGACAATCTGCTGCAAGCACTAGTTGATCGCCTCATGCAGCTGCACAAGAAGCATGTCGCTGCGTGGCAGCAGTAATCAGCAGCAGCATAGCAACAGCCGCAGTTGCCTGCCGATGCCCACCTGACAGAGCGAATGCTTTGAGCAGAACCTTGCGAAGCGCCTGTGGCTCGATGCCAAGGTCTCGCAGGTCGCTGTCGCTCAGCGTGGCCACGAAATCCTCGCGGCCGGGCGCTGCATAGCCTGCCGCTGCAAGCTTTGAGAAGACATCCTGATGCTCCGTCTCCGTCAGGTCACTGAGGTACCTGAGCAGCTGACCGTGGGGCTTCACAACTGCACAGATTACACAGATTAATTTGGGTGCACATCAGTCGATGAGTCAGTGATGAAGCATGCACACTGTAGATCGAGCATGCACAACGCTGAGAGAAATGCATGTCAGCATGCAGATTGAGAAGACTGCGTACACCACTCCATGCGGGGTTCAAACTCTGCCGCTCTTCACCCCTTTGCCGGTGCATCGCGCCTGGCCTCAGCTGGGTCTTCGAATTGGCTGTGTAGGCTGTGGCCACCCATAGCAGTCCGCACGGCCTTGCCGCCGTCTGCAGCGTGCATGTATGGCATGCAGCATGTGCCGACAGCCTTTCGCACCTCACCTGCAGCTCCTGTGTGTGAGGCTGCCGACACTATTGGCCGAATCGTCCCAGGGTTGAACTAAGTGCGATGCATGGATGATGAGGAGCACAGAGCAGGTGTCAGCTGCCAGCTGCACAGGCGAGAAAGGCCAGCAGGCAAATGTTTTAGCGGGAGGGAGGCAGGTCGCCATGATGCTTTGCGTGCAACCATGCATGACGAACGGCACAAATTGAGCAGTCGCGTTGACAGTCGAGACAAAGGTCAGACGATCGACCCACCTCCATGGCGAGTTGAAGCGCGTTCCAGAAGCAAAGCTTTGCATGCGCGCATTGTAGGCTTGCATGGCGACGTAAGGGTTGGGAGTATGTGGTCGGAATGCTCCCGAGCCCCGAGGCCTGAAAGTGTGGGAAGTATGGGCTGTTTGGGCAGCAGCGTCGATCGACACCGACGCAGCCCCTTGTCACTTGCAAATGCAGCCAGTCTCCTTCCCTGTAACTCTACTTCTCAAGAACTTGCGTACTCAAATGATGGACGCGCTGCTTTTGCCAGCGTGAGTGCGTTGTGGCGTTGATTTACACTGCCGCTGACCAAGGTACCAAGGTCAGCCTGGGTTGCATATGCATGCGGCCGTGCACCTGTGCGGCACGGCATGCGCGCAACTCGGGACTGTGCGGAGTCAGCCTTGCAGGGCATCGCCGCTGTTTTGAAACCTACCATGCCTGACATGCATCTGCCCTTGGACCGCTTGATATGCGGCGATGGCATGAGTGTTGCTGTTGGCAAACAGGTGCAGGCGGGAGATGGCGCGGGCGCATATTCGGCAGCATGTGACCAGAAGCGTGGGGACCCCGTGTCAACGAGCTTGTGCTAACAGTGCTTTGACGAGCTGGTTCCTGTCGCCATGGTGCCCCCCAAGATGGCAAGCAGAAATCTAATGGGCATGCTCAAAGTGCTCCAGGCGGTGGGACGGTCCAGTCCTGCTTCCAACGCATGACACCTAGGTGGGGGCTGACCGCGGCGCTTGTGTGTGTTACCTGCCAATCAATTGTGGGGGCCCATCGCTAACCCTTGAGCTCCCCCGCCCGTTCTTGCCTCAGTGGGGAAACACCCTGACCCACATTGGAACCCCCTGCCCCACCACTGGCCCCCATGATGAGGCCCGGGGGCGCCAGCGGTGGGGACATGGCGGTTCATTGGTGGGACAAGAAGGCTCAGACATTGGGCAGGGGTAGGCGTGGCGGGGGACAGCACTGCGGCAGCGTAGGTTGGCAGTGGGGCGCCCAGGCCCTAGGGGTCC
The DNA here is from genome assembly GCA_039880955.1 of Chlamydomonas urium. Classification (NCBI taxonomy): domain Eukaryota; kingdom Viridiplantae; phylum Chlorophyta; class Chlorophyceae; order Chlamydomonadales; family Chlamydomonadaceae; genus Chlamydomonas; species Chlamydomonas urium. Next base: position 5,448 of record JAWZTI010001946.1, on the reverse strand, counting down.
ACATGAGGGCAGAGGGAGGATTATTGGGGCAGGGGGGTGATGCAAGGGTACATTGGGGGCAGAGGGTCATAATTGGGTCAGGGGGATCATCACGGCAAGGGGAGCAGGGAAGTTCAGGGCTTCGCAGGAGGCTAGGGGGGTCCGCAGTACGGCATGGTTCATCAGTGACCACAATAAGGGATGGGACAAAATTGGAAAATGGGATTACACAGTGTTTAGGTATCCAATGCCATGACACGCCCGCCGCACTCGCCACCCCCTTTTGCAATAGCTGACCTGGCCCTGGCCCCTGCTGGATGCAACCCCGTGCACCACAACGACCCCCTCTGCCCCACTGTAGGCCACCTCCTGTCCCCACTGGTTACCAGCCCCGCCTGAATGATGACCCTGGCCCGCTGCTGAAGCCCTGTACCACTGATGACCCCAGGTGTCACGATGCTTGCCCAATGCTTATCTCTTGTGCCCCCGCTCTTTGCTACCACAACGTTTCCCATTCCCCTTTCTCCTCTTGGCCTTCTGCGCCCAGATCACCCAGATACACGCCAATTTTGCCGCAACACAGTGCCACTCTCCATGCAAGTGGGTGGCGCAACTAGAGCAACGAATGCTTATGGTGTCTTGGAGGCCCTGCCACCAAGCAGGTGAGCATCGTGGCCACCCATGGGGGTCACCCCAGGGAAGCATCGTGGGGAGGGGAGCATCGTGCAGGGGAGCATCGTGCAAGGGAGCATCGTGGCCACCCATTGGCTTGTAATCCGTGGACCCATGGGGGTGGGCTGTGCCGAGTAGTCTGAGTAGGTTGAGTAGAACCTGTAGCAATGGAGAGGGGCCCTGAAGATGGCCCACGCTCACTTTTCCCCCGCTTGCTCCCCCTTGGAGGCACCAGCTCCCCCCGGACCTACTCAAGCTACCCAAAGTACTCAGGACAAGCGGGCGCTCCTGTTTCAGCTCAGGACTGATGGCAGCGCTGCATGGAGGCTGGCGCGCCCAAAAGGGGTGAACTACTCAGGTGAATGCTCCACTGTGTGCTGCTTCCCTCACCTGTGTATCGCACGGCTCGCGGGATATGCTGGCTGGGGCGCATGTGCTCTCAGCTTCAGTCCTGATTTTTTCACTGGCTTTGCCGCTCTCACGTGCAATTGCCCCCCACCACTGCTGCCCCACTGCTTGGCCCCCTGCCAAAATGCTTGGCCCCTCATCCCCACCCCTGCCCCACTTCTGCCCCACCATGCCCACCATTCAAAAACCCTGGCCAACCACTGCCTCATTTCTGCCTGGTGCCCCCTCACCACCACCGCTGCCTGCTTGCACTGGTCAACGCGTTTTGCATGGCTGTCCGACCACCCTGCAAGGAGGCAGGAAGAAGAGGGGAAGCCGACAAACCGTGTTCAAGCAAGCTTGCTGTCGCTTAAGCGACAGGCGCGGGAAGGAACCCAGGTAAACCGCACGAATGTCTGACCGTTGTCATGGCCCGCGTAGTTGACTGGAAGATGACACCCCATTCACAGTATTGCAGCCTACAAATGTCCTTCAAATGATACCTTGTTCCCCCTCCTTTCTACTCTTGCAGGACGCACCCAAGGCCTCTCCGAAGCCCAGCGAAGTGGTCGACGCGAGGCATTCGCGCAGGTGGGTCAGCATGTTTGCAGCCAGCCACCATTGATTCTTTCGAGCCAGCTGATGCCCATGCAATGGCTGTCGTGGCATCTATGGCCTTTTATTCCAGAAGTTGTGCCTTCTGGTTCCTAATGGCGCATGCATCTGCGTATATTTGCACAGGCGATTCCCAAATGTCGAGCGGACCATCCCGCAGTGAGGCTAGGAAGGCGGCCCCGACGAAGGACAGCAGGCGGCCCACCAGGGTGGTGATGCCTGCAACATCTGAGGTGTCCGACACTATAATGGCTGCGGATCTAGTGAGTTACATGCAAATGTCAGTCGTCACCAGCAGTATGCACAGGGGTGTTGAGGGTCAGTCACAATACTGCGTGTATAGTAGTTCACAAGCATCTGGACAGGCCAGGCTCAGAGGGCATGTGCACTAGGTGCACTAGGTGCACTAGGTGCACCACGTGGGGTTCACATGATGCACAGCTATCACAGCTACACATGCATGGTCATGCATGGCTTGTACGACTATGTATGTTTTGCAAAACATAATTGGTGTGTCTCGCTGTTGCACTTGGCACGGCTGGCTAGGCTCGCTTGCTCAGCCCAGCTACTACTAGTAAGCCTAGCTATAGAATAGCTAGCGTTGCAGCTGTGTATGGAACTGCAACCCGCATGTGTTGTGACCACTTGCATGCAGGAGGTTGGGCCTTCTAACCCCAACAAAAGGAGGAAGGAGCATACGCGCACCGGCAGGGTGGTCTGCATCTACAACTACAAAGGGGGTGTGTGGAAGACCTCCACAGCCATTAACCTGGGCGCCATCTTGGCGCGAACTCACAAAGTGTTGCTTGTGGATGCTGACTCCCAATGCAACCTGACCTCCTTCTTCTTCAACTCCGAGGAAGATGAGCAAGACGACGAAGACCCTGACGATGTGCCTCCTCAGCTGCAGCCTGCAAACGCAGCCATCCCCCCGGTTGGCATCGACAACAACGAGCCTTTGATCCACAGGGTGAGTATGTTGAATGTTGTACATATGGACGAAACATGTAGGCACAGGCTTGCAAGCAGCGTGTTGATAGTGAAGGTGCGCTGTCAGAGGGTCTGTGCAAAGGGCAACAAGGGTTCTAGCTGGTCAAAGCACTGCAGGACATGTGCTTGGGGCTCACACTCACCTCGTGGGCAGCGTTGCCACCAGCACTGCCAACCACCTCCATGTCAGCAAGCTGGTTGTGGTAGAACTGTCATTGCCTCTGCAAAGCATTCGTTCAACAACTGCTTTTGTGCTGCCCCATCGATGCCGCAGTATCGCTTGAACCCGAATGCACCACCTGCTGCGCCGGACGAACTGCTCCATGGCTTCGCGCCTCGCAACCTCTACAACAACATGAGAACTGTGTGGGAGCCCCCTGCAAATAACAACCCCTCTGACGCAGACTTGTGCGAGGCTGTGTATGAAATTCCTGGCTATGGGGGCAACCTGCTGCTCATTCCTGGAGCGTACAACCTGGGTGACCTCGAGACGGAGTTGGCTGACCTCATCCCCATCGGCTTCACTACCCGGACAGCTACTGACCCAGGTGGTCAGTTGAATTTCAAACCCCGCACCAACCGCTATGCCGGCGCCTTCCGCTGGATGCTCAACAGAATCATGGCGGCCATGAAGGTTGAGTTTGTGCTGATTGATTGTGCCCCGGCAAACAGCAACATGAACAAGGTGTTTGCCATGTCCAGCGACTTCATCCTGCCGCCCCTCTTCCCCGACTTTTTCTCCATGAGCTCCATGCAAGGCCTGTTGTTTGAGGTGCTGCCAGGCTGGTACGAGTGGAGGGAGCAGGTATGTGCTTACAAAGATCTTATGGGTGCTGCTCAATAGGGTGGCAACGTGCGTGCAGTCGTAGGTAAATGTCCAACTAGTCCAACTAGCAGCCCATACTCAATCTGATACAGATACTTATCACATACCTTCTCTTGCCACGAATTCGTTGTAACGTTTTGCGAACCTTGCCTGCAAAATGTCATGCAGCTTGTCACCTACCAAGGCACTCCTGCAGGCAGAGAAATGCTGATTGATTTCCAGTTGTCCACGATGACAAGGGGACCACCTCAGATCTTGCCTTTCATCGTCCAGAACTTGGAGCTGTACACCCCTGGCAGAGGAGCCAATGCCGGCATTCCCATGGTGACCAAGCCCAAGTCGTCATGGGTCAAAGGCTTGGTGGCACTGGTTGCTGGCGGCCAGGGTGGTCAGGTTGCCGCTGCTCAACAAGCGGCCACGGTGCCTGTCCCTGCGATTGTGCGCCAGCACTTCCGCCCCAACCGTGGGGTGATGGTCATACCCTTTCTGCGCAACTTGCGCTCCGTGTTTGAGAGGAGCCACGAGTTCGGCGTGCCCATCGTGGACCTTGAGGTGGACTGGTGGTGGCCCTCCGACCGCGACCGTGAGGGCAACACCAACCACATAAATGAAGCAATAGCTCACTTCACATCCTTGGCCGAATTCCTGGTCTATGTCAGCACACACTGAGGGCCTGGTACAAAAGTGTCTTGAGTCCACACCTTCTGCCTCTTTATGGGGCGAAGTGTAGCTATGGGTTTGCCAGTCTGCCAGCCGTCTGTACAACTGGCAGGCGCCCGCCCCACGGTTGCTGTCCGTGGGGAGGCACCCGCATGTAATCTCGCTGAGCTGAGCCCTCAGCCTTTGCAGCCTATGCACCTGCCCCTATACAGGCCCTCACTCATATATGGCCCTCGCTGACAACCATATGGTTGGCATGCATGCTTTCTTTGCTCGTTAGGAAGGCCACTTTGTTGCACACCTGCCTCGTTGATTGCCCCTACTGCTCGTTGCGGCGCAGTGGTTGCGCCTCTCTTCCTTTCTTGCCGCATTCTTGGTTGAGACGGAATGCACCTGACTGCGTCCAAGCCGCAACAGCTCACATATCCACGTCGAGTTTCTCCACAAAGTTGCAAGAAGAGGGTGAAGTGATGCCAGCTATTGCGATATTACATGACAGTGGCAGAGCAACGCAGGAACCGAGTGTTACGAAGGGGTTGAGGACAAGGCAGAGGGGGTTTACAGGGAGCCACCAAAACTCTGGCGGAGGAGACAAGTGGAAGTGAGGGGGAAAGGAACAGAGTGACCAACCAAAGAAGGTTGCATGAAGAGATGTCCTCATGTTTTGCAATGTGGGAACGTTGTCTGACATTGTTGGCTTGCACATTCTCTTGCGCTGGATGTGCTGTTTGTAGTTGCTAAACTGCTTTGATATGTGGCCACAACGTGGGCATTTGTAGTGCATGCATCTGTTGGTTCTGGCCTGGTCGGTCATAGCGCAGGTGAGTGTTGCTACCTGGTGTGTGACACTTTCTTATGTAGGGACCGTGGAACGCGTGGCTGAAATGCTCCGCTAGCCCAACATGGTCTCTCCTCGCTTCAGTTCTCAGGTAGGTGCGGCAACTGTAAGGGTAGTGTTGAGCGAAGGCTGCAGGACTCGTGCGTTGAGTTTTCCCCACAGGTGTGGTGGCAGCGATGGACTTGGTCAGAGGCTGAGTTATTGTTCAGCAAGCTTGGCTTTCCTCTGGCCTCGTGCGTTGCATGCCCTTTGCAGGTGTGGTGGCAGTTGTGGTCTGGCGCGAAGGCTGCTTGCTTTTCAGTCAGGGTGACTGAATCTACTCTACGCTGCTGCGCTGCACGCCTTGGCAGGTGCGGTGGCGGCGCTGGTGGATTGGCGCGTAGGCTGCTTGCTTTTCAGTCAGGGTGACTGAATTTGCCATGACGCCCTTTGATGGCCTTTCTCAGCAGGTGGGAGAGCAGGTGTGGTCTGGCGCGTAGGC
>JAWZTI010001945.1:0-10474 GCA_039880955.1 Chlamydomonas urium | reverse complement strand
GTGTTTCACAGTGGTGTGTGTTTCACAGTGGCGTGTGTTTCACAGTGGCGTGTGTTTCACAGTGGCGTGTGTTGACAGAGTGCGCAGCAGGGGCGCAGTGTGCAGGGCGACAGCACCGATTGCTGTGGCGAACAAGGCTGATGCAGTCATATGCGTCCGATGGTGTGCTCTTTTTTGCGGCTGAGATCTCACCGGCAGGTAGTGTGGGTTGCGCAGTGCGGTGGTGATGTAGAGGTAGAAGGAGCTGGAGTACTCAATGACAGCGTCACCCAGGCGGATGCAGGTCACCCCGCTCTGCTTGAACAGCTGCTTCAGCAGCAGCGGCTCTAGGGAGGGGTCGAGCTCCTGGCCTGTAGCATACAGGAGGGGTGCAGAGGTACGTGTGCAGTCAGATCCAGAGGGTGAGCGCAGCAGCAGCGCTTATGCATTTGCCACTTTTGTGATTGCAGGACCATCGCGAGCACAGATGTGACGACCTCCCAGCCCACCACCCACCCTATATAAATGCCACGCGACCCCCTCACCGACGTTCTCCAGCAGCACTGGTAGCCCAAACTCCACTGCCGCCTCCACGCTGCGCATGTAGTCGCCCCCCTCTGTGGGCTTGAGCACCTTGAGGCCGCGAGGCTCCTCCAGAGCCCGGATCCACTTGTTGGCCTGCTTCTGGGGGTCGATGCACAGAGGCCAGCGGCGGGCGGTGGTGGCCATGATAGCGTTGTCGATGGAGAAGGCGTCGTTGGGGAGGCCTGCAATGACCCAGCTGCGGATGCGCACGGGGTCCCCCAGCACAGAGGCTAGGGAGAACACGCCAGGGGAGGAGGTGATGCCGGCCTGGGGGCAGAGGGAGAAGGGAAGAGAAGAAGAGTGAAACACGTGACTTTAGGGGCAAAAGGAAGGAGCTTGCATTCTCTAGGCGCAGGAGGCCTGCCGCAGTTGCAGCAGCAGCAGGAGCAGCAAAGGTAGCACAGGCAGCAGTAACAGCAGCAAGCACAGAGGGACACTCGGATTGTGCTTCAGAGAATGACGCCTGTTGAGGCGCTGGCATGGTGCCCAATCCTGCAGGTCATTCCGCCTATTCTCCCCTACCTTGGCCAGTTGCATGGTCCACTTCTCTGTGAGCTCGTCCCTGTATGCCGCTGTGAAGGGTCCCAGGTAGCTGAGCACTGCTGAGGCCAGCAACAGGTCGCCGGTCAAGCACTGCTGCTGCTCACGCAGCTGGCGGGCACACTCCGTCCACCTGAAGGCGCGGCAAGATGTAGGCATGTCAGAATTTCACCTTGCCGAAGATCCCTCACCTCCTTCAAGTCCACCCCACTCCACCCCGCCTTGACTATATTCAAATGTTTGCCTTCCCCGCACCCAGCCGCCTCATCTGTCCCTCTCCCCCTCAACCCCACCTTGAATAGGCCTTTGGCGTTCCTCCCCTCCCAAGCCCCCTCACCTGTCCTTCTCTCCCCCCAGCCCCCGGATCAGCTTCTCCGCCCTGTCCAGCTTGAGCACGCACTGCTCCACCTCATGCTCCAGCCTCGTCTTCTCCTTCATCGACTGCTGCAGCTGCTCCTCCAGCCTAGCCAGCTGATCCAACAGCGTGCTCAGCTCCTCCTGCTTTTGCTGCAGCCCCTCCATGACGCTGCTGTACTCGGCCTCGGCCTGCAATAGGGACGCGCGCTTGGGGGCCACCACCTTGGCCACCTTGTCGTACGAGTCCATCGCGTGAACCCACTTACACAGGCCCTGGGGATTCAGGGGGAGGACGAGCGCAGCGCGGTGCAGAATATATTTCAGCATTGGAAGACTTTAAAATTCAACTGGAAATGTGATGAATAGGCTGCTGTGACGCACTGCAGGCCTTGCTGCATAGTAAGCGGTAAGCAGTGCTTACCTCGGCTGCGCTTGAGGCCTTGGCGGCATTCGCCGGTGTGAAGTCGGGGTCGCTGGTGTAGTCCTTGCGCACCTTGTCAATGGTGCGCACCTGTGTGCGGGGCAGACCATAGCACAGAGTACCGTGTTATGCACATCTGCCACTTTTGACTCAAGACCTGACCCCCTTTCCCCAAGTGCCCGGCATCCACTACCCCTCAAGCCCATCTGCACTGTCTGCCCCCCCGTCTGCGCACCGGGATGTTGTCCCTGTCATACTCCTTGAGCTGAGGGATGAAGGTAGGGTCCATGAGCAGCTTCTTGCTCGAGTCCCAGTAGTCAGCAATCTTCTTGCCTGCACAATAGAGGCGTTCCAGATCACATCACAGGGGTTGTTACGAGCACAGCATGTCAACATGGCCTCTGATTGCCGGGCCTGGCTATCCGGGATCACCACCTCTTCCTTGATTAAAGTTCGGCTCCCCATCATTTGTTTCCCCACCCACCCATCCACCTGGTATGTTGGGGTCCGCGACCATGGTGGGCTTGACATCCAGCATCACACACACCGCCTCCATCACCACCTTGACCGCCTGAGGCGGGTTCTTGAAGGTCTGCACCAGCCGGATGTCCGCGGTCTTGATGGTGTCCAGGGCAGCGATGGCGGCATTGAGTGCGGGCATGGCCTCAGCCAGGATGGTCTCGCAGTCCTGCTTGATGGCCTTGGACACCTGCGCCTTCTGGTCAGCCTGAGGGACACAACAAGGCAGAGACACAAGTGCAGCGGGTGTTGTGGGATGGGGGAGGCCTTGCAAGCTGAGGCTCACTGCCCATCAGATGTGAACTGCTTGGGCTTTCACAAAAGGCTGCCACTGCGCAGAGACGGGTGCAAGGGCTCCTCTGCCCTCGCCCCATTCTCTGGCCCTTACCCCGCCCTTCCCCCTCCCCTTTCCCTTCCCCATCCCGTTCCCATTCCCTTCACCCTCCCCCTCATTTCCCCTTTCCTGCCTCACCTGCTTGACCTCCTCGTCCACCTGTGCCTTCTTGGGCTCCACTACCTGAGACTTCTCATGGGCGATGCGCATCAGCAGTTGCTCCGTCTCAGCAACCTGAGCGTAACAGGAGGGGAAAACACAAAGGGCAGAATTAAGGGGCCTGCAACCCTTCATCAAGTTGTGGTCCTGCTCTGCCCTGTCGCCGCCCTTGAGCAGCAGTGCCGCACAAGCACCTCGCGCCCTGCTCCCTGCCCAAGCCCCTGGCATCTCACCGTCCTCTCCAGCACTGGCTTGAGTGCCCTCAGCTCCTGGCGCATCAGCTCCACCTGTGCCGCTGTGAAGTCCAGCTTCTTCAACCCAACCTCATAGCGGTTGTGGGCCGCGCTGATCTGCGGTGACACAACAAGGCATGCACAGCAAAGCATGTGTGGGGAAGAGGACTGTTCTTGGGCCGGCACCAGGTGTTAGGTCAGCCTCGTGTCACGCCATTGTTATGCACTTGTCATCACCAGAAGCACCCTCACACCCGATAAGGATTGCCCTAGCTGACTGCCTGGAACTCGCTCACCTCTGCCCTGCGCTTGCTCATGAGCGTTGTGTAGCAGGTGAGCAGCTCCAGGTAGCCGGTGGGGGTGACGTAGCAGTGGCGGCCGGTCTTCTCTAGGAACAGGTTTGAGTGCTCCGCCACACTTGTGTGGAACTTCTTGCACATTGTCATGATGGACATGCGCTTGTCAGGGGGGATCTCCCCGCCGGCTAGGAGCTTGGTGCCCACTGCCTCCAGGGCGTCCTGCACAAGAGAGGGAAGGGGGTGGAGGGTGGCAGGATGACCAGACTATGCATCAACGGCTACAGGGGAGAGTGCACTGCTTGCCGTTGTGGTCTCCCCTTCGGCTGACATCAACAAAGCCCGGCCACACTGCGGCCAGAGATGCCACCGCCGCCCTGAACTTTCCTCTTTCATTGTTCACGCCCTCTGCCGAGACCGGCCCCCCCCCGCCCTCTTGCCTGTGGCCATGTGTGGAACCAGTCGATGGTGCAGCAGTTAATGAGCGAGGGAAACTGCCTGAGCCGCTCCCTGAACGCGTCCCCCACAGGGCTGAAGCACAGCACCAGGTGCAGGTTGGAGCGCGTGCGCTGCACAAAGTCAGCCCACAGCTGCTGGGGGGTGTCCAGGGAGCGGCCCTCCTTCTTGGCCAGCTCACGCACGGACTCCCCAATGGCAGATCGCTCGTCATGGGGGAAAAGGTTGGGCACCTCGCCGCTGCGGGGAGAGGCCACAGGCACAGAAAGTGCAATTCAAGACCAGCAGGCTTGACAGTAGCGCTGAGGTGCAGGACAGACTGAAGAGAGTGTTTCTGAGATAATCCGCCTTAATTGCACAATACAGGATATTTTCTGCCAATGCTGTCTGAGAACAATTCCCTTTCCCACCTGTTGAGCAGGTTGTTGAGGTCCTCCACGAAGCCCTCGTCCTTGATCTGCGTGTCGGAGAACAGCAGCACCGACGTCTTGTTCTCTGCTCCCGCGTGGCGGCAGAAGCGCTTTAGGTCCTCCTTCCACTCCACGGCCCCGTAGGAGCGGCTGATCTCAACCTGGAACGTCTCCATGCCCGCGATGAAGGCAGCCAGGCGGGCCAGGCTCGAGCGCCCACTGCCGCCCACCCCCACGCACAGCATGTGCCCCCCTTGCTGCCGCAGCACCCTGGCCACCCTGCTGGTGTGCTCCACTGCATACAGGAACATGGCAAGGTTCATGGGCCGCTTGCTTAGGCTGTTGTGGTCCGTCAGGTAGCCCTCCATGGAAGACACGATATCATCGGGGTCGGGGATCTCGACGTAGGCCCTGGCCCCGTTGGCATCCGGCTCTGACATGAAGTCGCCGAAGAACAGGCGACGCAGGTGCTGGGAGCCGACCCTCGCTGCCCTGGACCCCGGCTCAGTGCCGGGGGGCAGCAGGTACGGAAACAAGGAGTCAAAGGTGAGTCCAAAGTGTGACTTAGTCACGTCCTTGAGCAGGCCCAGGAACCAGTCCTGCTCCTGTTCGTCCACCAGGCGGTCGTAGAAGACGCGCAACACCTCGTGCGCCCACAGCTTGATGTGCTGGTGGCACAGGTCGCAGCCGTGGCCGCCAAAAGCATTGGAGCTGGCGTACAGCGCGTCGCAGTCCTGGGAAGCAGGGAAAAGGAGCAGGAGGTGCGGGGGAGAGCTGATGGTGAGAAGGCACAAGCGATGCACCAGAATCACTCATGGTTGCAACCAAGCCCTCCCAACTGTTGCCCGTTCTTCGAGCAACCGTCACATACTCCAACTCCTGCTGCCCTGCCTCTTCCCCTTTTTCCCCCTCACCTGCATCTGCATGCCCTGGATGACACGCGAGAAGTCGCGCAGGTTGAACACATAGTGGCTCTTGGTGGGCGTGGGCAGCAGCTGCGCCATGGCCCCGCTGTACACCTCCAGCGTCGCAGCCACCACCTTGGGCGTCAGCGCCACCACCTGCTGCGGGAAGGAGTGGCTGTTGACGAACCACGTCTGGATGGCGCAGAAGATGTGCATCAGGGACGCGGGTGACGGGTCCGTCAGCGCCAGCGTCGAGAAGTGGCGCGTGTAGCGGGACGTGACGCTGGTGCGCCCTCCCCCAGGCGGCCCCATGGCTGCAAGGAAGCCCACGTCCTGCATGTGGTGGAAGGTGTTGTCCCTGGCGTACCACCCCCCGTGGTCCATAAACTGCCGCAGCAGCTCGATGGGGGGCTGTGCGCCGTACACCTCCTTGGCGGGCATGTTGAGGTCGTCCACAAACACAATGGCGCGCTTGCCGGGGGGCGGGCCGTACACGCCCTTGCGCCGCTTGTCCAGCTTTACGTCGATGAGTTGCTGCGTGGTGTTGGCGGTGGTACGCGCGCTGAAGCCCAGCAGGTTGGCGGGGGTGTAGCGCTCGGGGTCCAGCTGCAGCAGGTAGCGCTGCGTGTACACCGTCTTGCCGGTGCCTGTAGGCCCCACCAGCAGCAGTGGGTACTCACCCTCTACCGCCAGCCGCAGCAGGAACGACACCGTCGCAGAGTCGGCGGTGGGCACTATGATGGACTGGTAGGAGGCTTCGGCGGGGATAGGCGCGTCCTCAGCAGCCACCAGGTCGGTCCAGCGGCTCCACGCCTGGTCCTGGGCGTTGAACACGTACTCGTGCATCAGGCCATCCATGGGGGGCAGGGCTGCGGGGGCCAGCGTCAGGTGCTCGGTATCTGCCGTGAAGTAGCTGTTGCCCGAGGGCGAGGTGTAGGAGGCCAGGTCCCCTGCCAGGGCTGCACGCAGGAAGGTGGACACCAGGGTGCGGCCCTGCGTTGTCTCTGCAGTGCAGCCTGCCGACCACACCAGGGCGAACACCGACAAGGCGTCCAGCAGCGCCTGGGCCTTGGCATCTCCCAGCTTGCGGTAGGCGTCGACGCTGCCTTTGAAAGCAGGGGAGGGGGTTGGGGCACGGCAGCAAAGTATGGGGGTCAAGAGTCAGCATGGGGTTCGAGGGTTGCGTTGGTGGTACTGGATCCAAGTGGGACAAGTACTGCTGCTGAGCTGGCTAAGCTAAGCGGTATCCTGTGCCTGATGTCTGCTCGCTACACGGCTTGTAACCCATGAAATGATAATGAGACTTCAGATCACCTGCTGCCCCCACGCACCTATAATGGGCAGCGCCATGGCCTGCAGCAGCCTCATCCAAGCGGTGGCCAGGCTGCCGTCCGTGGTGGGGTTGGCCTCCTTGACGTGCTTCAGCTCCCGCCGCAGGAAGCGCATGAGGGGGGCGCCGAAGCACGTGAACAGCTGCTGCAGCCGCGCCCTCAGGCCGGCAGGCACGTGCGAGGGCAGGGAGGCCAGCCAGGAGGCCAGCAGCGGCTTCCACCCCAGCTGGTGCGGCTCCATGTAGACCATGCCACAACGGCTGACGGTGGCGGGGGAGGCGGCTGCGAGGTCTCCCACTTCGAACAGCAGGTTCATGGTGGGGCTCATCTGGATGATCTCGCCTGAGGGGGGGCGGGTGCAGGTGGTGCAGGTCATGTAGCGGAGTGCTTGGGAGCAGGAAGAGAGGAGGAACACTGGGCAATCAGAGCCAATTCAAACCACACCACCCCCCGGGGTGGGCCCAGGAGCAGGAAGGGAGGAGGAACACTGGGCAATCAGAGCCAATTCAAACCACACCACCCCCCGGGGTGGGCCCAAAGTGCCATCCCCGCACCTCTCTCCACCACTTGAACACCCCTCTGCATCCTTCCCAACATCCCTCCCACACTGCACCCTAAAACGTCAAACCCTCATGCCCCCCCTCCCACCTGAGTTTAGGCACAGCTTCTTGTTGTCGTCCAGCACCGTGTTCATGTTCTCGATCCACACCGCGTCCACCGGCCCATCCAGCACCAGCCACTGGCGAGACCCACTGCCATCAGTCGCAGCCTTCCGGAAGGCCACAGCCAGCACACCATCCGACCACTCGTGGCTCACGGCGTCAAACTGGCCGTACAGCTGGCCCATGGTCACACTCTTAGGGTTGATGACGGTGTGGACGACGCGCGCGTCGCCGCCCGCAATCGCATCCGACCCCGCCGGCGCCTGCCCTTTGTCGTGCATGAGGTTGAGGGCTGCGGCAAGCATGCGGTAGGAGCAGGTCTTGCCGCTCCAGGGCTGGCCCACGATCATAAGGCCGTGGCGCACAGCAATCATCTCGTACAGCTGGATCATCTGTGAGGCGCAGGGCGATCGGGGGCAGAGTAAACTCATGACGGCTTGGCAGCAAGCGCCGCAGCAGGTGATTAGGGGATTGAACGTACGACTGACTCCCAGCTAGCTGTCAAAGGAAACTCCCCGCCCCCCCTCCTGCCTTCTAGTGTGTGCCATGCTACTAAGCTGCCCTGCATAAAAGCACCCTTTCCTCTGTTCTGACATGCACACAGCTTCCCTCCCCCCCTACCTTGAGCATAAAGTACTCGGTGGGCTGCAGGCTGGCTGCTGCACACGCCTCCCTGATGGCCTCCTCAAGGCTGTCGTAGTCGGGCTTGGGCAACGCAATGCCTGGGAACAGGTCAGAGATAATGCCCTGCAAGGGTGGGGGGGCAGGGGAGGGAGAGAGAGCGTGAAAGTGATTACAAGTGCAACAGTGAGAGCTCACTCACGCGCCGGAGGCACTGCTTCTGTGTCCTGACAGAAGGAAAACACTTCACATGCTGACAAGTGCCGGCTGCATCTTTCCCACCTCTCGCACCCTGGCCTGCCCCCTGGCCCCAAGCCTTGCCTGAAACAGCGGCACGTCATGCGACAGGAACTTGCACAGGTTGACGTCGACGATGGAGCGCAGCATGAGCACGAACTCATCCTCCTTGGGGCTGGAGCGCTTGAGGTTGCCAGCGGCACGCAGCACAGCCATCACCGCACGCATGCCTGAGGGAGGGAAGGGAGAGGGGCAGCACGCATGCAGGTTTGCAGGGAGTGAGGCAAGACCAGGGGCATGGCTTGAAAGCAAGTGATGTGTGCTTCCGGCATGCCAATCCACATCACCTTGCCTGTGCCTTTGCCTTCAGACTCCAGCACAAGCCCCTGTGCCGACCCTCACCCCAAGTCCCCCCGTCCCTAGAGTTCTGCCCCCTGCTAGAGAGGCAGCGCCTTGCCTCCTAACATTTCTTTGCTGCTCATCACAGCAAAAGCGGTCTGGCCCTCATTCTCACTCCCCGTCCCTCCACCGGTGGATGAGGGTGCCCTCATCCCCGCTTCTCACCCCTACTCCTCATCCCCACTCCCCACTGCCATTCGCCATCTCACCATAGTCGTAGTGGTCTTGGCTCGACAGCTGCTCGCTGCACAGCTTGTAGCACTGCACGATCTTCTTGGCGCACTCCCTGGCCCTCAGGTAGCCGTAGGAGAACAGGATGATCTCAGCGATCATGGTGTAGTCGGGCACCATCATGGCCACGGTGCGGAACAGCGCCTGCCAGGATGGACAGAGGGGGAGGGGCAAAGAGGTAAACTAGTTATCGGTTCCTTCACACAGTGCTGTGGTCTTGCTCTTGTTGAGAGATACTTGTGTAAGTTACAAAAGTCAATAAAGGGGACGGCTTGAGGAAAGCTGCGTCAACTTGCCCTACACCCAGGCACGCCACCTCACAGACTCTACCTCAGCCCTACCCCCTCAGCCCCCTGCACCTTGAGGTTGTCCGGCAGCTCGCTCCTCCCTGCGTAGCCTGGGTTCATGGTGATGGCGCACCAGGCACTCCACTTGAGTTGCAGGTCAGTGCCCTCAAAGTTGAACACGGTCAGCTTGGCAGCAATAGCGCGCTGGATGTCCATCACCTGCTGCGCAACCACTGACAGCACCTGCACAGAGCCGGGGAGGGGAGGAGGGAGGTGGGTGAAACTGAGGGGTTCAGGAGGAGAGGGAGGCACAGGTCCAGGGGGAGGCAGATGGCAATGCACATCTGTGTAGGGGCCGCGCCAAGTGCCGCTGAAAGTATCATTTTACAAAAGGTCTGAGCCAAGCGATGGATCATGGCCCATGTGAGCGCCTGAACCACCCAGAACACCCTGGCTGCATTCTACCAACACTGTCCCTCAGTCCTGAATTGCAGGCTGCTGCTGAGGTCCACTGGGCCTGACCTCCGAGTCAACGCAGTTGACATTGCCAAGGCCCATGAGCCATTGAAAGGACCTCCACCCTTCCATCCCCGCCTCTCAGCCCGACATCCACCCTGCACCCCCTCCCACCTCCAAATCGATGCGGTTGAACTCATCGAAGCAGGCCCAGGCGCCGCTGGCCGCCAGTCCCTTGAAGAACTTGCCCATGGCCAGGTAGTCAAGGCCGTCAGAGCAGTTGAACACAACACACTGCAGGGGGACACAGGGGGAGGGGCAGGGAAACACAGTTACATGAGCATAGAAGCAGGAAAACGCTGCTCTGGAAAGGATGCAAGCCTTCCGGCAGCAGCTGCGCTTGCAGTTACCTTGACATCAACCTGGCCCATTTCCTGTGCTTCCTTTACCTGCAGTGTCGCTGATGTGTGCCCCTGCCGCCTAACCACTATTTCCCCAAGGCCTTGCCCCGTACTTTTCCAAAGCCCTGCTCCCTCACCCTCCATCCTCACCCTTACCCTGCACCCTCTTCTTCCCCTCGTCCCCCCTCCCCACCTGTCTGGCCATGGCCTTGGCCAGGTCCTTAGTGGTCTCCGTCTTGCCTGTGCCCGCAGGCCCCTCAGGGGCACCCCCCAGGTTCATGTGAATGGCCCCCATCAACGTGCGGTAGCACCTGGCAACAGGCAGAGCAAGTTGGGTTGAGGAGGTGAGTCAGCAAGGTCAAGATTAAGCGAAGATCAACCGACTGGCCATTTGATCTGCGACAAGAGTGTCGTTCAGTGGGTTCATTCTCATGCCGATTTGCCCTCGCGCAACTTCTGTTCTGATGCTTCACAGGCACAGCAATGGTGTGATGACTGGTCTACAGCCAACCCATGTACGCCCCCCATCACATTCGCTCATCACCGCTGCCCTACAGCAGCCCCTTGCCCCCACCTGTCAGTTAATGGCGCAATGAACAGCTTCCCGCTTTTGCCCAGGCACACTCCCCTGCTCCCCTCACCCACCTTCCATGCC
>JAWZTI010001944.1:0-10476 GCA_039880955.1 Chlamydomonas urium | reverse complement strand
AACCCTCCCACGCCCCTCAACCACCCACCTGCTTGACGTGCGGAATGGGCACGATGTGCGGGCCTGCGTCAGTGTCGCCGACACTGCGTGACACGCACAGACCGCCTGGCCAGATGCGCAACGGACCGACACCCGGCTCGCCATCTACCGCCGGCCCCTGTGTGCCATTGGGGCACTGGATTAGATCTCTTCCTTTTGGGATGAGCTGGAGATGTGAACTAGAGGCGTGAATCATGTGTGTGTGGCCCACCGCCGGCCCGTGTGCAAATTGGAGACACTGGGCGAGAGCTCCTGCCCTGGCAATGGATTAAAGGAGTTGTGGTTTGTGTGCCTCCGGAGCCCACTGAAAGAGTCGTTTCTGATCGGGAGCACACACTACACAGTTGCGTTTTCGGGCCTGACCACGTGTCGCACACGGTACCTTTTTGAAACCTGATACCCTTTTGCCACAAAGGGACACTTCTGTCTACCTCTCAACTCACCTGCAAGTGGAACCCAAGGGACGCCACCGTGCAGCCCGCCGCCTTGAGCCGCGCCCGTTCCTCATCGTCAGTGTGGATGCGGTGGCTTCTCGTCAGCTCCAACATAGAGCAGCCGGTGTCCAGGACCGCCGCGGAGTCGCCGACGTTGGCAACGGTCACCAGGCTGCCCGTGACCACCATGACCGTCGCCGTTGTGCCTGGGATAAGTAGGATAAGTCATCGATGAGATAGGTGGGTTGTGAGCTTGGAAGTGTGAAAGGTGTGGGCAGGTGTTGATCACGTGTGCAAAATGTGTGGGGCACGTGTGAGGAGAAGTCGAGGAGTCAAGGAGTCCCTTGAGGCAGGCCCGTGCGCTCACCTGCAGTGTCGTTGCGGGTGCGCCACTCGTTGTCGACTGTTATGAATGCCTCACACAGCGCAGACCGCAGCTGCCTGGCAAACTCTTGCAGCTCTGCGCAAGCAATGGACTTGCTTCAGCGTATTGCCATCACCAACATCACCACTGGGACCAACATTTGTCTGCAAACAGCTGTGACAGGCCCCAGGGCTCCGCACACTCCTCAGCAGGGCAGCGCCAAGCAGCTGGCCTGGTTGGTGAGAAGCGTCCATCGCGCTGCGCCTGCACTTGCATGTGTGCTGCGCTCACCACTTGAGCAGCATGAGCCAAAGTCCGGCGCCGCCTCTGGAAGGAGCTTTGCCAGTCTGCTGTGGTACTTGCGGCACACAAACTGAGCTGCTTTCACGCCGGAGTGGCCGTCGCACACCATGTACAGCATGGCCTGTGGTGTTGCAGCAGCAGCAGCAGCAGCAGCAGCAGCAGCAGCAGCAGCAGCAAAAGCGGTGAGGAGCTGCAGTGGGTGTAGCAGCATGGCAAGCAAAAGTGAAGCATGTGGCGAGCACGAGGGGCACATGGCACGGGATACGCGTGTGCTCTCAAGCTGTTGCGATGCGACGCGGCTGTGCTAGTTGTGCGCAGGTGCTGCCTCACCCCTGGATACGAGCCGTGGAGCGGGTGCACGAACACAACATCCTCTGCGGGCACAGAAATGCAAACCATGGGTCGCAAACGCTGATGCTGCCACCACGCTTAAGCTTGCACGCTGCGCAGGCAGATACGCACCGCCTTTCACCACCCTGCTCTCGGTGGCGTGCTGCAGCTGGAACGTGGCGCCTCCTTTTGCTGCAGTTGCAGGCACTGCATCTGCCTGCTTTTCAGCCAACGGCGGTATGCCTGGGCTGCACGCCCGCGTGCTTTCCATGCCGCGGGTGCTTCAAGCTGCCTTTCAATCTGCTGCTGTGGCCGGGCTTGTCATGTGACCAGCGTGGTGTTGTGCTGTTGAGCTGCTGTTGTTTTTTGCGTGCGCACACAGCGGGAGGGGCGGCGCAGCCTGGTTCAATAACGTTCCTCAGCGAACGACCATTCTCTGGTGTACGACAGCCGGTTGGTCGATGTGGGGTGGCCATGCCATGAGCGCAGGGCCTCTGTTCACCATCCCTGCACTCACTACACTGCACTGCTGAGCTGCCAAGAAGTGCAGGTGCGCTTGCAATTGCTGTAACATGTGCAGCCAGTGACTGGCTGCCAGTCCATGCGAGCCCTTCCACAAGAAGGAGCTGAGGATTTTGACCAAAACTCAGAACGCCAACCACAATGTCAACCCCAGCATACGTACACAATACATTACAGGTGCACGATGCTTGGCACTGCCAAGTTGGCAGCAAAGAGACTGCTCTGTGAACGTGTCAGGCCGGCTCTGGTGCCACGCGGTTGCGACCCATCTTGGGCAACACAGGCAGCGACTTCTTGGCAGCTCCGGCCGCTGGTGCACCCCCAAGCCCCTCCAGCCCATACCCTGCTGTGCCCTGTCCTGGCAGCGCACCCTGCATCGCCTGAGCTGCCATCAGCGCTGGCTGTTGCAGCTGCTGCGGGACCAGCTGTTGCAGCTGGTGTTGCAGCTGTTGCTGCACCAGTTGCTGCGGGGCCAGCTGCTGCGGCTGTTGCTGCGCTTGCGCCTGCCCACCCGGCAGCATCTGTGTCAGAGCGGCCATGCCAGGTACCTGCTGCACCTGGCCCTGCTGCTGCTGTTGCAGCGCCTGTTGCAGCAGCTGTTGCGGCTGCTGCATCAGCTGCTGCACCTGTTGCGCTTGGGGAGGCAGCTGCGACATGCAACCGGGAGGCGCCGGCATGACGCCCGGCTGCCCCACACCTGCACCCGGCTGTTGCAGGTGTTGCGGCTGTTGCTGCCCCATCAACTGCTGCAGGCCGAACGCAGCCGCCCCCGCCGCCATCGCCTCAGCGCCTGCCCCCGTTGTCCCGCCTGCCCCTCCCATCTGCTGCCCCATCAGCTGCTGCAGTCCAAACGCCGGCATCCCTCCTCCCGGTGCTCCTGGGCCTGCCGTGGTGCCGCCCGCCGCCCCACCCATCAGCGAGGCCTGCTGCTGCGCCAAGAAGCGACAGAGCTCGCAATCGGGGTGCGAGCTGGGCAGCATTTGGCCGGCAGCTGCCGCCAGCCCTCCCATCGACATTGGAGGCATCGATGCAGGCGCAGTGCCGGGTGCTGGCGTGGTCGCATCCTTCTTCGTGAACATCCCCACCAACGCATTCCCCAGGCTGCTCCACATGCCTGCGGGCTCCGGCGTTGCTTGCGTCTGTTGCAGCTGTTGCTGCTGCTGCCATGGCTGTTGCGGCTGTTGCTGCTGCTGCTGCTGTTGCTGTTGCTGCTGCTGTTGCTGCTGGGGGTCCGTTCCCAGGCCAGGCGCAACAGGCGCGCTTCCAACCGTTGCCTCCATAATAACAGCTCCAGGCGCACCAGCTGCTTGGCTTGTCGCAGCTTGGGAAGGCACAGTTGCAGCACCCCTGCCCTTGGTGAACATACCCATAAGTGTGCCCCCAAGGTTGCCCAACACACCCCCAGGCTGCTGCGGCTGCTGCTGCTGCTCGGTTGTACCGCCCTGCTGCTGCCCCTGCTGCTGCCCCTGCCCCTGCTGCTGTTGCTGCTGCATCAGCCCCCCGGCGGCACCAACCACTGCACCAGCTGCAGCGCCAGCTATTGCCGCTGGGTCCACATTCCCGCCCGGAGTGCTGCCCACCCCACCCTCCAGCACCTGGCCCCCAGGAGGCGCCGCCATCTGCCCCGGCCCGGGCGGAAGGACCCCTGGTAGCGTCTCAGGCGCCGACCCCGGCTGCTGTCCTGGCGCAGGCGGTGCTGCCGCCGGCGTCTGCTTCCGACCGAAGAGGCTGCCAAACAGTCCTCCCCCAGTCGTCGTTGGCCCCACCGCTGCTGCCGCCGCCACGGCTTGCGTGGTGCCAGGTGCAATGGGACCGCCCGGCTGCCCCAGCGTCAATGGGTCTCCCACACCCTGCTGAGGACCAGCGCCCGCCGCCGCTTCTGCATTCCCGGCTGGCATTGTTGCTGCTACAACGTCGCCTAGTAGCTGCTGCACTGGCTGCTGCTGCTGCTGTTCTGCTGGCGTTTTTCTCCCAAACAGGCCACCGAAAAGGCCCGGCTTGCTTGGAGCTTGCTGTTGCTGCTGTTGCTGTTGTTGCATGGCAGCCGCCGCCGCAGCTGCGGCCGGGTCGATCGGCTGCAGCTGTTGCGCTGCCTGTTGCGCAAACTGTTGCACCTGCTGCTCCGCTTGTTGCAGCATCTGCTGCGGTGCAGCGCTGACGGGGGTGGGGGCCTGGTGCGTGGGGTCGGCGGCAGCCTGCTGCAGCTGTTGTGGCTGCTGTTGCTGGTGTTGTGGGGGATGCGCTTCTGGCGGCGGCTGCAGCTGAGCTTGCGGCAGCCCTGGCATGGGCTGAGGTGCATTCTGTGCTGGCGCCGCAGGTGGGGAAGCTGCAGGTGGCAGCTGCTGCTGCGCTGGTGCGGGTGCAGCAGGCGGTGGCAGAGGTGCTGGTGCTGCTGGTGCAGGTGGTGCGACCAATGGTTGAGCTGGTGCTGCTGGCCCCCCTGCCAGAGGTGCCAGGACTTTGAGTGGCGCCAGCCCACCAGCAGGCAGCATCGCAGGAGGACCTGCGCCCAAAGGTGCCAGCGGCGCCAGGCCCTTCCGAGGGGGCAGCGGCTCTAGTGCTGCCATGCTAGCGTCAAGGTGGCGGTGAATAGGGGCGCGTTGGACAAACACTCGCTCAGGCAAATATGATTATGCGACAAGCATGAGCTGAGAGATTGATGTGTCTTGAGGTGTGCTTGCACATGCGCTCCAGCGAGGCTGGACTGGCAGGTCGAAATCTAAGGGCCCGGTCCACACTTGGTGGCACCGCAACACCAGAGCTGCAGCGTCAAACCCAGCAGTGCGCACGCTAGGACCAGCGCACGGACGTGAAAGCGCGAGAATGCAGCAACCCAACGGCGATGATGCAGCTGCGATGCTACGGGCGCATTTGCACGTTGCTGCATCTGCGTCCGCAGTGGGATCAGGCAGCATCCCTGCGCCGGCCGTGGCGCGCTGCCAGTCGGAGATGGTGCGCGTCGCTCATCCAGGCGGCCACGGCCACAAGCGCAGGGCGCACGACTTCTTCACAACGCGCCTACCTTTGGACGTGTTGCCCGTGGTGGAGGCCTCCGCTGGGCCGCATGAACAGCAGGACGAGGCCATCAAGAAGTGGGCCACGACGTGCCTGCGGTGAGCTCGCTGCCGCAGCGGCGCAACGTTGCCAGGCTGAGCACTTCATTGCAGAATCCATGTGCAGCAGTTGGCTGATGCTGTGTCAGCGTGTCTCAAAGCGCTGAGCCGTAGCTGATGCTGAGGCGACGCCATGCAATGTAATGGCTGGGTTGCCTCTCACTTGGCCAGACTCACATGACCGTCTTTGGGAAAGTGATGCAGGCGTGCTGCAAATGCAACGTCTGCTTTGGATCCTAGGTCCGCCCAACGTTCACACTCAGGGCACCTCCCATTCCAATACACTCATTCTGGGTGCCTTGAGTGGCCTCAATGCCCGGCTTGTTGAGTACATGCACCCCACCACATCCACACATCCCCACTCACCATGTGCCAACTTGTTGCCCGGTGTGCCTGTTGCACAGCGCTGGGGGCGACCCCGCCACCTGCCCTATGTGGCTGGAAATCCGCCAGGAAGCTGCCTGTCTGGCAACTGAGGAGCAGCTGCTGGGCAGCTACCTCCACTCCACCATCCTGAACCACAACAGCCTTGCCAAAGCCCTGAGCTACCACCTCAGCACCAAGCTTGAGGACACCTGCTTCAACTGCATGCAGTGGTGAGCGCCATGGCCAGGAAGCGTGGGAAAATGTGGGGCAAAGTGTGGGCATCATGGAGCCAGCACAATCTACGACGGCACTTGGAAATGACCGACTTGAGCAGTACAAAGGGGCTGGTCCTGTGTCTTGTAAAGTTGTTGTCTGGAATGCATGGCATCCGTCTACTCGCTTTGCACTTGTGCATCCTGCTGCTCCGCCTTGATTGCAGGCATGCCTTGTTCGACGAAATCTTCGAGACCCTGGACCGCGACTTAAAGATTCGCATGGCCATCCGCGACGACCTCATGGCGATCCGAACGCGCGACGCGGCATGCAACTCGGTGCTGGACGCCTTCCTGTGAGCAAAGTGTGAAAGTGTGGGGTGGCGCAATATCTTGACGCCCCCCACAAAACACACCTAACCGCCGCGAGAGCCTCACAGAGGATTCATTGCGTTGTGCTCGCCTGCTGGAAATCTGTGTCATTCACAGGCTTGGCTTTTCGGGGGCCCCCTTGGCACCTTGTCGCTCACTTCAGTCTGTTCTTTCGCCCCGCCATACAGCTGCTGTTACCCTGTCAATCCCCTCTGCCTGCCCGCCTGGGATCCTTCCCCCGGCATTCAGTTGGAGGAAGGATCCCGTCAGCTAAAACCAGTCACCCTGTCACACCTTCTGTCCGTCTCACTTGCCCTCCCCTTCTATACATGTCATGGCACCTTGGCAGCCCCTTCTGCCTGTCTATTTGGCACGATACGCAAGTCGGCACCCTGTGTCACCCTAGCTCTCTGCACTGCCTCTAAATGTACTGCAGTTACTACAAAGGCTTCCTGGGCCTCGAGTCGTACCGCATGGCGCACGCACTGTGGACGGCAGGCCGCAAGCACCTGGTGATAGACTAGCGGGAGGAACGAGATCTCTGAACGAGATGATTGGGGTTTTAGAGATTGGCAGCTGAAGTGTGGGCGCAGAATGGGGTACAGCATGTTCTGAACAGCGGCAGCAGAGGCAAGTGTTGGTTGGAGTGTGGCAATGTCTGAGGCAGGGGAACAGCAAATCACACGGACCCCTTAGCTATTCGGGGCGCCCCTCACCGCTGCTGGCATGTTCTCACACTCCTTCCACACTTTCCCACGCTGTTTCCACACCCAGGCGCGACTGCTGCAATCGCGCATCAGCACAGTAAGAGGGGTGTGGTCGATAATCCAAGAGAGTACGGCATACTATACATATACTATGCATGCTGCAATGCATATGCACTGTTGACGCCAGGGCAGCTCTTTAGCTGTCTGTCTTTACGGACGAGTCATGCCTGTGCCCCACAACAAACCATACGCCGCTGCTTGCACTGCTGATTCTGGCAGGTGTTCACTATGGACATCCACCCCGCCTGTCTGCTGGGCAGGGGTCTCATGTTTGATCACGCCAACGGAGTAGTGATAGGGGAGACGGCGGTGGTGGGGGACGGCTGCAGCTTCCTGCACAACGTCACGCTGGGGGGCACAGGTGAGTGGGGGCTCTTGGGGGGTCACATGGTGTTCAGTGAGCACCTCGGAGGCTGAAGAGTGGAACGGGGACGGCTGCAGCTTTCTGTACAACGTCTCGTGGAGGCCACAGGTGTGATTTATGGATGTCCATCAGTTGCAGTGATGGTAGGAAAGCCTGCATCCAGCTCGCCTCATGATGGCTGCTGCCACGACACATGCAGGCATGCATGGAGGGCACCGGTACCCTCATCCCCCTTTGCTTATTAGCGTTGTTGTGCCGTTCAGCTTGTTTCATGACTGCTGCTGCCACGGCACATGCAGGCAAGCATGGAGGGGATAGGCACCCCTTCTCCACCTTTCAAATGATCTGTTCCTTGTGCCACTTAATGTAGAATCATCATGGCTGCTGCTGCCACGGTACACGCAGGCAAGCATGGAGGGGATAGGCACCCCAAGCTGGGCAAGAACATCTCCATCGGTGCTGGCTGCAGCATCCTGGGAAACATCAAGATTGGCGACAACGTCAAGATCGGGGCTGGCAGGTGAGGGGTCACATGGGGGTGATGGGGGGCATAGCNNNGGGGTCGCATGAGGGTTGGGAGAGGCAACGCCATCCAGATGAAAGACTGCATCAAGATTGGGGCTGGCAGGTGAGGCGTGACGTCACATGAGGGGTGGGGAGAAGCGACGCTGTTTAAATGTAGACCGCGTCAAGGTTGGGGCTGGCAGGTGAGGGGTCACGCCAGGTGGAGAGCAATGACGCAAACGCTAGTGTGTTTTACACTTTGTTGGCTGTTCTTAAGGTAACCACCATAACTAACCGCCATCCACTCCCCCCCTCCCCACTTCTCCTCTGCCCCCCACCGCACAGTGTCGTCCTTTCACCGCTTCCTGAAGGCGTTACCGCCGTCGGCATTCCCGCCCGCGTCATCGTGCCCAAGTCAGCCTCCGAGACGTCCCTCAACTCTACTCAGCTTGATGCAAGCCAAGGAGGGAAGCATGAGCGGGGCAGGGCTGGCCAGGGGCATCCTCACAGCCAGGGTCCCCCCAACAGCCAGGCACAGGGGAATCGGCAGCGGCACGGTGGGGGCGGCGGAGCGGGGAGGGGTGGCGAGGGAGCGGGGGACAACTTAGCTGTGGATGAGGGGGATGAAGGGGACGAAGGAGAGGAGGAGGGGACGGAGGCTTCTATGGGGGCGAGTGGGGACATGGGGCTGAGCGATGGCATGACGCTATCCCCTACTGTCAGCCAGGGCTTTTGAGAGACTCATGTAAGGGGCCAGGGGAACAGCATGTACTGCACGTGATGATGTTCATGCAGTACATCACGCACTGCATGTAATGTACATCAATCGCTCCTGGGCAGGGGTGAGAAGGTGTTGCACGGCTTCAAGTACCTGCAGCCTAAGCCTCTTTTGATGTGGGTTCCAAGAAACTCTGCCCACTTTGGGCAGGGGCCCGCGATTGAAAGCCATTCGGTGCCCTCAGGGCTGTACAACACAAGAGAAGCTTGTTTGCAGACATCAAGGGGCAGGTTGGCTGTGTGCTGGTGCTGTCCCCAGCCTTTGATCAACGCTTGGACAGGCTCGTGCATGTGGCCAAGGGCGCCTAGTTCTTTGCTGGTATCGCAGCGCGTTGCAAGCACACGCTCACCCACACCGTGCTCGCTTGAGGCCGACCGGGCAGGGTTGCCCTAAGTAGATTACAAGGTACAATCATGCAGGTACTGTTGCAGGCACTGTTTGGTAGGTAGGTAGGCCATGCAGGGCATGGCATGTTGACACCATGCTGACGTCCTTGGTGACATTGCACTGCTTTTGCACTGCTTTCTTCTCGTAGTGCTTCCTTGTACTGAGCTCCTGTAAGTAAGTGAGCAGTCATGCGCTGAGCTAGGGCCAGACCAGCGGCCTTCTGCTGTGCAATGCCCCCTGAGGGACCGTGGCGTCACGTCACAGCTGACCGTTTCTTGCTTGGTTTATGGAGGGCGGCTCCCAATCTGTCCTCACCCTTCAAAGGGTCCTGTTGGTGCTGGTGTGCGACAACCATGTATTGAATGGTTTAAAATTGTAACTTGGAACTCAACTTGCAGAGCTGAGCCTGTAATTATTTTACTAAGCGTTGCGGATGTGGCCTGGAGCAGCTGTTTCCAACTCCTCAAAGCCTGCAGCTTGCTCAGGGCCTGCAGCCCACAAGACCGTGAAGCGCAGGACAATGTGATACACCAAAAGGGCGGAAAGGATCAGGTACCTGTAACAGGTGCCCTGTTGTCGCTCGGGCCGGCTGTTAATGGACACATCCCCAGTGCTCAGCAGTGGGCAGTTGTCCCAGGAACTGAACCGCTGCAGTTGCTTAGCAAGTTGTGAATCGCAACCAAAAGCTACCAAAAGGACATCATCAAATCTCAAACTAGTGTTTAGCATGGCAGCCGCGTCTTTGCTGAGAGCGAGGGCTGCAAGGGCAGGGACGTCCTCCTAAGCTGCCCGCTGAACTGCTTGCTTGCAATTGGCGGGCTTTCATCCTACCCATACTTCATTGACCATGCAGGACTGCACACTCCCACATAACAGCTTTCCGCCTAGGGTCTGCCCCTGCCCCAGCAGGCACAGGGGGGCCAAAAGCAACCCACCAGGTCTAGCAGTGGACGCCTCCCTAGTTGCGACCACACCCCAGGCCTCATGGCTTGCTAACCGTCCAGGGTGGTCGACATGCTACGCCCCTCCTGTTGCAAGCTTCATACCAGCCCGACCAGGTTCAATGGTACCTGTACTTTACAGCTGGCGTTGTCGGGGCCAGGCACTTCATGGCCTGTGCCCACAAGGCAATCCTCCCCTTCCCTATCATTTCTCCTGTTTTCATTGCAGGTCACACGTTAGCCCCGGCCCACTGCCATTGTGGAAGTCGCCCTCCCACTTGTGACCATTGGCGTCCGTGAACACGCCGTGCCCATGCATCTTGTTCTCCACCCAAGCACCCTATTGCAGCAACAATGGGCAGCAGCAGTCAGGGGCGATCATGAAGGGGGGGTTGGCTTTGGCATACAGGTGGTGAGTTGTGACAGTCGAAAGGCTTATCCAGGCATGGAAAATGCTGCGCTCGTAGAAGAGCCTGACCACATGCGGACGTGTGTACAGCTCCATACAGGGCTGCCACACTGCACTCATTCCTATCGCGCATGGCCTCCCTCCGGCTTCATCGTTCCCCCGACACCCATCAGCATCTGCAGCCGCAATCATTACCCATTCCTCATGTGGCCGTTGCTCATCAGCACACCAGCACCCATTTGCCCACCAGCCCATATCGCCCCCTCAGCCC
>JAWZTI010001941.1:0-10507 GCA_039880955.1 Chlamydomonas urium | reverse complement strand
CCAAGCCACACCTAGCCACACCTAGCCACACCAAGCCACACCAAGCCACACCTAGCCAGCCGGCTTTGCCTGAGCGCACCTGTGCAGCACGCCCAGGCGCAGCCTCGACAGGTTGGGGAAGATGCTGGTGAGCGGCTGCAGTATGAACTTGATCCTGGCGGCTGCGAGGCTCGTGATGCTGGGGAACACTGGTCCCGACGCATGCTTGATGAACAGGCTGTCAACGTACAGGTGCCGCAGCGAGGGGCAGCTGGCCAGGACGGCGAGCTCGGCATCGCTGACGTCCTCGTAGGACAGCAGCTCTAATGATACTAGCGACGGCTGCGCTGTGAAGCAGTGGAGGTGCGACGCCAGGCGGTGGCCGTGTGGCACCGCAACCGCACTCTTGCCGAACAGCGACAGCTGCCGCACGCAGCCGAGGCCGCACAGCTGCGGCAGCCGCGACGCCGTGTGCTTGCGTACCGTGATGCCCGTCACGTCCACCGCCGCCAGCGGCACCGCCGCCTGCAGCCCCCGCAGCGCCTCGAGCAGCGAGGGAAAGTGGTCCCGTGTGTCCTGTCCGTCCCCCGGCAGCGCCGCCGTCAAGCCGCGAGCCCACCACGACGTTGGCTCCCGCATGCGCACCGTCAGCGGCTGCGCCTTTGGCAGCCCTGCCACGAACGCGGACCACAGCGCGGGCTGCGAGTGCAGGCAGGCTTCAGTCAGGTCAACCTCGGTCAGCGACCGCAGATGCGGCAGGCACTCGCGCAAGAGGCGGCACAGCAGCGCGGCGTCGAACGTCGCCACCGCCGCCGCCGGGGAGAGCTCCTGCGCTGCCGCTGCTGCCTTCGCATCGTCCACCGCTGCCCACGACGCCTGCCCCCGCTGTGGCCCTGCCCTTGCTGCGGCGGCACTGAAGGTGAGAGAGTGCAGCGCGGGGAACACGTGGTGCATGGGCATGCACACCAGCGTCTCCAGGTTGTCCTGCCGTACCGTCAGGCTGTACAGGTGGCGGCTGGCCTCGAAGTACAGGCCCCTGCTGACGCAGCGCAGCACCCGCTTCGCATCCGAGTCCAGCTTGCTCAGCACCTCGTACGACACGCACAGCGGTAGGCCCAGCATGTGCGGCACCATCGGCGCATACGCGGGGTCGCTGAGCGGCGCTGCCGTCACCATGTCGCTGCCCGGGCCGGAGCCCGCGTTGCCGCCGCCGCCCCCGCAGGACCCACACGACGAGTCGGCGTCGGAGGCTTCGCTGGACATGCCGCCACCCTCATCGCCCCCCGCGGCGCCCCGATGTCCGCCCCTCTGTCCGCCCCTCTGTCCGCCCCGCTGTCTGCCCTCGTTGCCTTTGCTGCCCCTGGCATGGGCATCACCCAGCTCTGTGCCTGGAGGGCGATTGTGATCGCCGCCCCTCCCCACGCCTCCTGAGTCACCATGGGGCTGCTCTTGTGAGCCGGCATGCCCTAGCCCTACACCAGGCGCCTGACCTTGCAGCATGCTCAGGTCAAGCTGCTGCTGCTGCTGCTGGTGCTGCTGAAGGGCCGGGCCGAGCGGCGGAAGCTGCAACTGCAGCGCTCGGGCCACCGCCCCCGCTTCCTCTCCAGCACCGTTGGGCATGCCGGCAAGCCACACGAGGTCGTTAATCTCATGACTCTGCAGGCTGATGCCCACATCTGCTGCCGCACCTGCTGCCTGCAGGCCCCCGGCATCCTGTTCAAGCTGCTCGCTGCTGCTCTGCGGTCTGCCACCTAAGCTCTCTGCCAGCACAACATTCTCTCCCAGTGCGGCATTCTGCTGTGAGCTTGAGCCCGCTCTCACAGCATTAGCAGCAAAGCCCTGGGCCCTTCCCCCAGCACTGCTTCCGACTCCGTTGGCATTTGACGGCCCAGCTCCTGAACTGCTACTGCTGGCGCTGCCATACCAGTCTACTGTCTGTGGCATTTCATGCATGGCTTGGAGTGCCGCCATGCTGCTGGATTTCTCGACATGCACTTGTGATGCGGGCTGCTTGCTTGCTGAACGGACGGGCGATGGCCCTTCCGTTGAGTGCTGCCTCGCTGCCACCGCTGCTGACGTCCTCGCTTCCTGCCCTGCTTGCCGTGCCGATGTACTCCCAGCTGCTGGACTTCTGCTAGCTGCTGAGAGCTGCGCTGTCGGCAACTGATTGCTGATCCCCTGCACCTGTGGTGGCGCCTGAGCCTGTCCGTGCGCCTGTGCCTGCTGCGCCAGCAGAGCACGCAACTGTGCACCACCTGCACTTGCTCCTGCCACCATATTGCTGTTACTGCTGCTACTGGCAACTGGCTCGGGCGCTGCAAACACTAGGCGCGGACGAGCGATGAGGACGACTGTAGGCGGACGGGCCGGCTGATTTGCAGCACTACCATCATCCAGACCTGAGCCAGTCAGTGGGCTGCTGGAGGCAGCCGCTGCTGCTGCTGCTGCTGCTGCTGCTGCTGCTGCCGCCGCTGCTGCTCCATCTGCGGGGGCAGGCCGCCGCTGTCGCCTTACCCGCAGTAGCCTGCACAGGCAAGAAGTGGTGGAGCAAGCATAATGGGCACCAGGGCGCTGCGGTGACATGCAGGACTAGGACCAGGCTGGCAGAGAGCTGCGTTGCTGTGCATGCCTGTTGCGCACCTGGCACCACCCAGCACAGGTAGCAGCAGCAGTTTGAGCGTCCCCTTGGACACTCTGTGTGCAGTGCGCATGCCACGGATGGCCACCAGATTGACCAGCCGCTCCCACAGGCCATAGCGCAACCCCAGCTGCAACAGCGCTAGGCGCAGCAGAAGCTTTTGCACATCCTCTACGGGCACCACAGGCACCCCGTCAGGCACGAGAAACCATGTTCGGCCTTTCAGCAAGCCCCGAGCACCCAGCCATGGTCGCAGCGATGGCCGCTCAATTGCAGGTTTGGAGCTGCTGCTGCTGCCTTCGCTGCTGTCCTGCTGCCGGCCACGAAGGCGGGCAGCGCCTGCAGCCGACGATGCCGAAGCCTCAGGCTGGGCACGTCGCTGCGACGGGCTGCTCTTCGCCCCGTGCTGTGATTCAGGCTCCGCGCATATCGCCTGGCGCCTGCAGTGAAGAACCCAGGCAGCCACAAGCGGGAGAGAATACTCCATGAGCTCTCGCCCTCTGAGGGCGCCGACAATGTATTCGCTGTGCCCGCGCTGCCTTTTCATGCGTTTCGCAGTTGGTTCCTTGGCCCACACGTGAATGTGGCTTTATCTCTACGACTTGCCAGCAAGGAAACTTGCACACGCGAACGCCAACATTTTACGACCCCAAAACTTGTAGCAACTGTGAGCACAAACAGGCCCAGGTTTTGACACAGAAAATACCATGTGAATTATGCGCAATTTGTGTGTGGAGCAACGCATGTGAGCAACAACAATGAGAAAACTTTTTTTCCAGCCAGCAATGTATACACACATTGGAGGGCAAAACAAGGTGTACGACAGGTATGCAGGGGATCACAGGGATGGGATGCACCCATCAGGCTGTCTCGCCGCCGGCTGCGCCAGTAGCAGCTGCCTCATTGTTGGCAGCTGCTGCAGCCGCCGCTGCAGCCGCGGCAGCCGCGGCAGCCGCTGCAGCCGCCGCGGCGGCGGCCTGAGGTGACAAGCTCGGTGTGGCAGACATGGCGGCCACCCAAGCTGCAAGCGCAGGCGGCAGCGCAGGCGTCGCGGCCGCAGGCACAGCTCCTGTAGCCGCCCCTGACCCAGCAGCGTCGCCAGCCAACTGCCCGCCAGCCCCAGCGACCCCTGACCGGGGCGTGGTGAGGGACATGGCCGCCAGCGCTGCCGTGGCCGCTGGCGTCAGCGTCGACGCCGGCTGCTGCCCACCAGGCGGTCGCACGCCCGCCATCAGTGCAGCAAAATTGGGCAGGCCGGGGATCAGGCCAGGGGCTGACCCGGCTTCGGAGCCACCAGGCGGTCGCACACCGGGCGCACCAGGCTGCAAGGCAGGCCTCACCGCCCCACCCGGTATCAAGGGCTTCGCACCGCCAGGCTGCCCAGGCGGTGCCCCGGGGCGGGCCAGCGCGATGTCCCCTGGCAGCTTCCCAACAGCTGCCGCCCCCGCCCGCATCGCCGCCTGCATCACAGCTGCAGCTGTTGCCGGGTCCATGTTGGCAAAGCGCGCCGCTGCCGCTGCCATGGCCGCTGCTGTGGCCTGCTGTTGCTGCTGCGCCGTCACCTGCTGCTGGTGCTGCTGCTGGTGCGCTGCCGCAGCGTTGCTGGCGCTGGCCTGTATGCTGCCATGCTGGTGAGAGCTGCCTCCCATTGCATCCTCCTTCCAGAGCACCTTGGGGCGAGGCGCGTCATTCTTGGCGTGATACAACCCACACGCATTGCAGAGCGGCCGCCCGTCGTTCTTGTCCTTGCGCCAGAATGGGGTGGACCTGGTGCCACAGTTCTTGCAGACCTGCAGCAAGGCGGGGGAAGCATAGGCATAATGAGAACGGCCTGCCGTCAGCAGGATTCATGCCTTACTGTAGCACCACTGCACGGGTGCTGCACTCAACACCACACCTCCTTCTTGCCCCCATGTACTGCAAATCCACCCCCGGCTACGCGAGGCACGTCACCTTGGACTCCTTGACCGCTCGGTTGCGCCCCGCACGCTTCGCCTGGGCCTGAGCATTGAAGGCGAGGCTCATAGGGTCATGGCTGCGTTTGTCGGCGCCTCCCCCACCCTCCTCATCCGAATGCCCCTCCTCGCTGTCGTCGTCGTGCGGCTGCGCAGTGGCTGCGCCTTCGTCCGCAACCTGCAAGGCGCCATAAGCGAGGTTAGCACGCTGAGTTTCAAGCTGGCTTGATGAGCCAGCCCCTTCTACCAGTCTCAGCGCCTGGTCATGGCACGACCGCTGCCACAACAGCTGTGCCGCTCCAGCTTCACTCCACCTCTGCACAAGACCGGACCCCATATTTTTGCTTGGCGAGGGCTTGTCTTGCTCACCATTGCCGTGAGGGGCTTTGGAGCTGCTGTAGCCTGCTGTGTACCGCGCGCTGTACTCCCATTGGCAGCAGCGGCTGCAGGCGCGGCCTGGCCTGGCTGGGGCGCCGCAGGCATCGATGGGCGTACTCCACCCATCCCCATGGCTGCTTGCCATTGCTGCATCATCTCCTGCTTGGTTGCGGACAGGCGGGCAGAGCACGCAGCTAGTCAGAAGGCTAAGTTGATGAGCTGGACTTGATTGGAAGCTGCGCATAGCACTGTGCTGTGCATAGCTGTGCATAGCTGCACGCTGCCAGCAACACCTACTGCTGCATCAAAACAGCCGGTAACGGCATGACAACGCAGCGCCCTTGCAGCTGCAGCGCGTGGCAAGACGTACCTGCATGCCTGGTGGCGGTACGCCGGGCATGCCTCCGAAACCAGGGTACATGGTCGCCATCCACTGCCAGTACATCATCATCATGCTTTGCTGCTGCGCTGCCATCGCCTGCCACTGCTGCGCTATGTCAGCCACAGCCGTCCCAAGCACCACCCCAGATCCCGACGACGAGGGGCCAGCACCTGAGGCGTCTGCACCACCGCCCGCCACCGCCTGCGCCGCAGCAGCCCCCGACGGATTTCCTGGTGCCGGTGCTGGTACACCCGGAATGCCAGAGGCAGAGGGTGCCGATCTGGGAGTTAGCAGAGGCGCCGTGGGCGTGGGCATGCCGGGCAGCATGAATGGCACCGGCGGGCGCGGGAGGCCTGGCGCGCCCGGCATGCCAAAGGGCATGCCCATTAACCCTGGTATCCCTGGCATAGCAGGCATCCCCAGAGGTCCTGGCAGCCCGGGCATACCCATCATGCCTGGCATCATGCCTGGCATGAGGGCTGGGGCGGTGGCTGGCTGCATGGGCGCTCCCCTTGCAACGACCGACCAGTCCCATGCTGCAGTGGGCTGCTGGCCCTGCCCCTGTCTACCCTGAGCCTGTGCTGTGTCAGCAGCAGGCTCTGAAGGAGGCACCTGGTGGTGGGAGCGCACCTCCTCGTGCGCTGCATCATGCGGCAGTGCTACCTGCGATGCTCCGGAAGAGCCCAAGGGGGAGTGCGCCTGCGCGAGCGCCAGCGCGCTGGCAGGGGACGCCGATTCCCCTGCTGCATCCTTGTCGCCCACTACTGCTATTGGCTCAGCTGGCTCGCCTGCAATATCTGTGGAATGGTGCAGTCCAATGGCCTCCCAGAGCGCCTTGTAATCAAGGCCTGCCAGATGGTCGTCGAACTCGCTCAGCTCGCCGCAGTCACGCATCATGTCGACATCGTCGACTGCTGCTGCAATTGATGCAAGTGGCGCCTGGTGTCCCTCCATGATCGAGCAGCTGCGGTGCGCGTCAAGGTGCAGCCGCTGCGGGAGAAATCATGCTGATATGGAGCAAGTGCTCATTGGTGGAAGGTTTGAGGGAATGGACAGGGGCTGTCGCGTTTGGGAAACGAAACCGCCCTTTCTTTTGGGTTACTGGTCGCCAAAAGGGACAAGGTCTGGGAAGCCTATCGAGCTGCCTCCGCCAGTTCAATGAAGCATTTCAACGCCTAGGGTGCTCTTGCGGCACTGCTGAGCTCGACACAGCACTGCATTGCATAACGCACAAGAGCGCATGCACAGCGATGCGAGACGGTTGTCAGTCAGGTCTTGCACCACGTTCAGCGCAGGCTGCACCGAAGGCAGTGCAGAGCACGCGGTGGCAGATGTTGCGCGCAACATCTCCATACTCGGGCACACGCTCACGCATGGCGCATTAAGACTCATCGCATTTGCCATCCAGTTCTGCTCCGTATGTCAAGCACTAACAACTTACCTGTGTTGTTGAAGGCTGCTGCTGACGTTTGACAGCAGGGGAAGTGGTGGAAAATAAAGCCCATGCTGGCAGCCATGACTTGCACCTCAGCAGTGCAGCAATGCTCTGCGGACGACGGGCTGCAGGCAGCTTGGCCCAGTGAGCCTTGGCTGTGACACATGGCTGGAACAAGGCATTGCGGTCATGCGGGCAGGCATGGCGCATGCAGCGTGCACAGCCAGACTGTCTCTCCTCTACACCTGGCGTCATGCCGTTTGGCTTCCCAGCGGCACATGCACGGCAGCATGTGTCCAGCAGGCACAGCATACGAGGGAGCCGCTTGCAGCCAACGCAATCTACTGCGCATGCCAACAGGCAAAGGCAGGGCTGCCCGCCACCCAACGCCGCGAGCACTCTGCTCACCCTGCTGTGCCCATGCACCCCTGTGTCGCGCAGACGGTGAGCACCCTGCTGGACAGGGTCTGAGACGCGGGCGCGTTCATGACTCCCTCACCACGCCAGGGCGTTGCAGACCATGCGCCCTCCCTGTCATCTAGGGAACGGTGTTCACACGTACCATCGAGTCGCGGAGGTCGCTGTTTCGAGATGCTTTACCGACTTATAACCTGTCAACGGTACGACACACTGTCCCGCAGTGTCGGTGTTTACCAGGTGGCCCCCTCAGCATGGCGATGCTCATCAACTGGTGGCATGTGCACTGACAACCTGCTTTTGGTGGTGCTGTATTTGCAGTTGATACAGCATGGCCGGGCCCTGCTGGGCCTTACGGCTGCCGCCTGTGTCAGGGGCCGTCACCAGTCTCCTGAACACTGAGCTGAGTGAACCTGGCGCGCCCAGTGCAACCATCATAGAGGCAGCCAGCCCTGCGGCCGCAGTGTTGCAGCAGGGTTGGCTTCCAGGTGGGGGGGTGGCTGGGCATGTGGTGGCTGGTAGGCCACTGCGGCAGGAAGGGCTGGGCAGCGGCGATCTGCCTCCTGTGCGGGGTGTGCGCGCAGGTGCCAATCAGGGCAGGCTTGCAGGGAAGCAGGCGTCAGGGGCTGCGGCTGTGCTTCACCCCCAGCGCCACTAAACGTTGAATCATAACCAACGCGGCAGCTGTCATTGCAATCAACGTTCAGAACTGATCATCTCATCTATCGCAGCGCTATCCTATTTGATCATATGATTGGGGCTATGTTCACTGAAGCGCTTCAAATAATCATCCACTGCCAGCAGCAGCGGCTGGCACTCCTGGTCCACATATACCTGCTGTGACCACGGGGATTGCAGTTTCGGTGCTACGTTCGTTGGCGTACAATGCGTTTGGAGTTGATTGAGACATCCATACCAACCGATGACCTGCCGCCTTCAATAACGTACGAAGGGCTCACATTACACATGGCTCTCGCATGGCTCTCTTTGATATTACACACGGCTCTCGCAGGTCAACTGACTCAGTAACATAAAACAAAAGTGTGATTGTGTTACGCAATTTGCATTGCGAGGTAAAGTCAAGAAGAGAAAACCTTCCATGAAAATCGGGCAACAAGCGGCTGGTGATCCAAAGCCACGCGCATAAGAAACAGATTGGCGGTGCCCCTTGCCCCATGGCCTCCCCAAGAGATAAAAACCCTCCTGCAGCAGTGGAGCCTGACAGCACCCCACTCAGCCATGTGAATAGATTCAAACCGCAACAATTGGACGTTCACTCCGGTCATGAGCCGAACGCCGTGTACACAAGCGAGCTCTCTGCCATCAGCGCCGCTGCATCACCCCTCCGAGGTGGGCAGCGTGGAGGGGTCGGAGCGGGCAGCATAACCGTCCTTGGAGATGTCCACCCCCGACTTCTGGAGCTCGCTCATCTTGCGCAGAGGGTCGAACTTGATGGGCCGCGCAGCCGAGGGCAGCACCGTTGACTTGGTGTCTGTGCACAACACACAGGCAGTGAGTCAAAGGAGGTTAAGTGCTTGGGATGGGATGAAAGGCGGGAAGGGGAGGAGGGGGGAAGGGAAGCAGCGGTACTTGAACCTCTGCGGTCGGCTGCTGGCCTGTATCACCACCTGTACTTTGCTCCAGGGCACACACCTGTGGTGGGTGCAGTGCCTCCCGATGTGGACGTGGTTGCCGTTCCATTGCCGTTCGCCAGGGCCGTGGCCGCTGTCGGCGCCGCCGCCGTGGAGGACGATGCCCCTGACGCCGCTGCCTCAGCCTTAGCCTCTGGCCCCTGCCCCTGCCCCTGCGCCTGCGCGGGCTCCTCGTCTGCCTCATCGTCTGGCGGCAGCCCCGCGCCCGGCGGAAGCTTCTCAAACAGCAGCGACTTGGTGCCTGCAGGGCAGCTGATGACGACGGTGTCGCCCTCCTGCAATGGCCAGGGCAAGGGGTTGTAGGGTTGCGATGGTCAGGGCAAAGGGTGGAGGAGTTGCGATGGCCAGGGCAAGGCGTGGCAAGGTGAGGCGGTGGTGGGGCGATGAGTCAGTCGGGTCACCCATTGTAAGGCAGCCGACGATGACGGTGTTGCCCTATTGAGATGGTCAGGACAGGGTGTGGTGAGGTCAGACAGTAATGGAGTAATCAGTTTGTCATGGTGAGGCAACTAATGACAACGGTGTCGCTCTCCTGCAGTGGCCAGAGCAGGATGTGGACAGGTGAGGGTGATGCGGCAGTCAGGACAGGGTGTGGTCAGGTGAGGCGCTTCACGTGTCGTCTCACACTTTGTGTCATCCTCTGCCCACTCCTCTGCATGTCCTTTCCCACACTCCCCACCCAGCCCTCAAGTATCGGGATCTGTCTCATAGCCCCTGCCCTGCCCTGCCCCGCCCACCCCCTGCCCACCTCGAACTCCGCCTTGAGCAGGCTGCGGGCCAGCGGCGTCTCGATCTCGCGCTGGATCACCCTCTTTACGGGGCGGGCGCCAAACACGGGGTCAAAACCCGTTGCCGCAAGGTGGCTGATGGCGCTCTTGCGCAGCTCCTGCGCAGGCAAACGGCGCAAGGGGCGGGGGCATATTAAAAAAAACACAGCTATAGACACAGCCTAGACAGTGTGCATGTCAGGTAAGCAAAGCGGAAGTCGTGGCTGGTGGCGCTATTGCGCAGCTCCTGCAGTTGTAAACGGTGCGATGGGCAGCAACACAATCAAAAGCGTAACATGGGGTACAGCTAAGGCGTTTGCGTGCATGTCAGGTGCATGAAGTCCGTGGCGAATGACGCTTCTGCGCAGCTCCTACAGATGGCGCAAGGGGCGGCAACACACTCAGGAAACAGCTTGGGGCACAGCTACGAAAGTGCAGTGCATGTCAGGTGAGCGAAGCGCGTGGCGAATGGCAGGCTACCGCAGCTCCCGCAGTTGCAAGTGGTGCATCAGGCAGCAACACACTCGAACGCTTGACAACGAGCTTGGGGCGCAATAAGACAGCATGGTGCATGTCAGGGGAAGACAGTCATGCTTGATGATGGCCAACTAGAGGGACGCAGCCTCCCTTTNCCCCCGCCTCCTGCTTTTCCCAAAGTGAACACCATCGAGTGCGCTACACAAGAACCCAGCCTGCCTCTCCTTCCCCTCCACTCACCAGCCTCACAGCAAGTCAGCAACTGCGCGACCCCACGCCCCAGATGGACACAGCCTCGCTCCCTCTCCTTTCCTGCCACTCAACAGCTTCGTCTGGTCAAGCGAGCAACGCCACATCCACTGCGCTGCAGCTGATTGCCAACCCCAACTCCACGCCTAGACCACACCCTGGGCAAGCTCAGCTTGCC
>JAWZTI010001939.1:0-10519 GCA_039880955.1 Chlamydomonas urium | reverse complement strand
ACATTTCTCTCACACACTCCTCCTCTCCCTCTCAGCAGGATGCCTACATTCCGCCCTCGACCTCCATCTCTCCACCCCATCCTTGCACCATACATCCCTGTCCTGCCTCCCTCCCTGACATACCACCACCTTGCAACCCCTTCCCATGGCTGAATGCCCACCTTGCGCACGACCTCATAGTTGTCTTGATCGCCCCACTGCAGCAGCACAGAAATACAGGCAAAGGGGCGTTGGTTAGGGGGGGCGACTCACAGCAGTGGGATGTGCAACAGACTTTGGTCAGCAAGGATCACCAGCGCCTGGCATTGTAGCAACCGCACAGATTCACTAGCAGCGGCTTGCTTCGTGATCTTGCATGCTGTGAATGCGGCTGTGCAAGGGTACTTGGTGTGTGAGCAAGCACAAGGGTGCATGCGCATGGCAAGAGGAGGGCATACAATAGTGGGGATAGTGTTCTGAACAAGGTCGACCCTTGAGAGTGCCCATGCAGCCTGGCAAACGCAGGTGCGAACCTCAGCTGTCACAGCATTTGATGCTGTCTGGCCCCATGAAACCTCATGACATGCAGGATGAGCCCTGCGCCAGTGCTACGCAGGCATGCAGCTGCAGTGGCATGGGTAGGCACACACAGCATGCATGCGCATGCAGAGAGCCTTACCGTGACGGTCAGAGCTTCATAATCTGAGTAGGAGGGGGGCCGGGTGTCGCACACATCGGTGTACACGCGTGCGAGAGAGGCTGTGCCCTCCTTGCTGCGGTAGGCCTTGCTGTAACGCGCGGCCATGGCGGCAGCCGCGGGCGGGCAGAGCAGGTGCTTGCACAGCAGCGGCGCGGCAGACAGGCCGCTGGTCCGCGCCTTGGCAGCGAACGCCGTGCGGATATGTTGGATCAGCTGCAGCCGTTGGTGTTGTGACAGCACGCGGCGAGCAGCGAGCAGCAGCGCCAGACGAGCAGAGGGCCCTGCTAGTTCCAATGGCAGTCCACACGGTAAGACGGATCAAGCCGTGCTGGCAGTCAACAGCCAGGCTCAGACCCGATCTCGGCTTGCCAACTGCAATCTGCTGGTTCCTAGGGGCACCCCCACACCGCCCACACTGGTTCATACGAAATTGGAGGGACCTCCCTCTTCGACGCGGTAATTGTGCACCCGCAACCCCCTCGACCCACAGTTTCTTTTTGAACACCACAGGCCTGTAGCAGATACCCCAGCCAACGCATCGCCCTTCTGTCTTGTTGTGCCGTGCGAGCATGGCGTCCAGCGACACCGAGTGGGACGTGGCCGGCGAGTCCAGTGGCATGCCCGTGGATTCCCTGTCCGAGTGCGCAGATGCACCAGCGCACGAGAAGGCACCCGGGCAGCACAGCCTGCTCCCACCCTCGGGCGGCGCACAGCAACGCACGACGCAGCAGCAGACGGCGTCGCCCGCGGGCAGCCGGGACGCGGCAGGGCTTGTTGACGCGGTGCAGGGTTTGAGCTTGCAGCCGGAAGGAGCAGATGCAGCAGGCGTGCAGGGCAGCCAAACGGAAGAGGAGGCCCTGGTGCCAGAGGCGCGCCACCTGCCGGACGGCGTGGTGCGCAACATCGCCGCCTACCTCGTCTCAGCCGACGCGCAGACGGCCTTCCTGTCATTGCTCAGCCTGTGCGGGACGTGCGCACAGTGGCGTGCGGTGTGCAGCGAGCTGCCCTCCCAAACGCCCTCGCTCGCCTTCGACAGCTACGACAACTTCTACACCTCGCGGCCCCTGGTGCAGCGCTTCCGCAAGCTGTCGCCAGCAGCCAAGGCCGAGGTGTTTGAAGCAGCAGCGATGCTTTTCAGCGGTAGGGCCCGCGCTTGCGCACGGGGGCTGGCTGCGTGCGCGCAGGGCACGATGAATTTCGCACTTGAGCAGCGGTTGGCCGCGTGGGTGACATGCATGCATGCAACGCTTGCAGGCTACTCGGAGGTGTCCTTCTCCGGCGACGCCACAACGGACCTGGCGCTGCAGCGGGTTGCCGAGCGCGTCGGGCCCAGGCTGGTCAAGCTGAAGGTGCATGGCAGCAGCGTGGCGACAGACGCTGGGCTGCGATGCATACTGCATGCAGCGCCGCACCTTCAGCATGTGCACCTGGAGGACATGGCACGCATCACGTCGGGTGCGTGAGCTCATGGCGGGGGGGGGTCCCATGGCAGGGCGCCATAAAAGCATTCTGGGCTAGCAGGTAATGCGGTTGTGGTGAATGTTGCCTAAGAAACGCAATACCCTGCGTACTAGTTTGCACTGTGAGGGCTCGTGAACATGCCTGAGATTTAGCTTCAGAAATGAAAGCTTACCTGCGCCGCCCCACAAGCAGCTTGTGTGATTGAGTCAGCAGCAGCATGCGCTGCACTGGCCTGTTTGTCCATTTGTCCCCCAAGCCCCCTTCATCATCCTTCATGGCGGCCCCTCCCAACTCCTCTTCCCATGCAGGCCTGTGCGCGTCGGATCCTCTGGAGCGCTGTACTCCGCTGCATGTCAGCTACTCCCCCAGCAACCTCCCACCTCCCACCTCTCCCTCACAACTTGCCTCCCTGCTCCTCCTTTCCCCATTCCCTCGCAGGCCTGTGCGTGGTGGACCTGCTGGAGCGCTGCACTGAGCTGCAGACGCTGCACCTGTCGGGCATGCCAGGGCTGCAATGGGCCGCGGTGTATGCGCCTGGCGTCCTCACCATGCCCCGCCGCTTGACCAAGCTGCATGCAAGGGGCGTGAGCCTGGACGCAGGCTTTGCGGCAGTGCTGGCCAAGCTGCCACTGCTACAGGTGGGTGCCGGCGAGGGGAGCAGGTGCTGTGAGGGTCAGGAGGGCACTGGTGGATTGGGCGCGAGGGAAGGCGGCTGGTCCAGGGGGATCAGATGGCTGAGAGTGGGGGACAGGAGGGCTGGGAGTGGGGGACAGGAGGGCTGGGAATGAGGAAAGGCAGGGAGCTGGCGCCGGAGGGGCATGACACCTCAACACACCCGCCCGTTTTGTCATGCCTCCCACCCTGCTTGGCTCACTTTACTTGTCTCGTTGTGTGCTCAATACGGTGTGCAGGAGCTGGACCTTGATGGACCCGCTCGGAACGTGGTTGCGGCATCCTGCAGCTGGTGGGTAGTAAGGGTGGGGGGAAAAGGGGGTCATGCAGGTGTGGTGCGTGATGCGCAGACCCTTGTTTCAGCGGAGTTGGGCGTTTCAAGAAACCACAGACCGCAGCTGGTGGGTAGTAGTAGTGTGGGGGAAAGCGCGCACCAAAAGGATCATGCAGGTGTGGTGCGTGACGCGCAGATCCTCGTTTGTGTTGAGTTGGGCGTGCGATGCAGCCGTGGCCTGCAGCTGGTGGGTAATAGTAATCTGTCAGGAGGGGTGCACAAAGGCTCATACAGGTGTGGTGGCTCCTGATTGAGTAGGGCTGGCTGCGTGCCCTGCAAATGTTGATACTTTGCTGCCCTGCGTTGCTCAGCTGCCGGCCTCGCGCGCTCAACCACCTTGCCACTTCACGCCCTTGCGCAGTCCTGAGCTGCGCCGCGTCAGTTACCTGGTGACGAGCCGCGAGGCAGTTGACGAGGCAGTGGGGGCACTGGCGAACGTGCCTGGCCTGCAGACACTAGAGCTCATCATCAAGAACAGCGCGCTTTGCAGCGATCAGCTGCGGCAAATCGGTGAGCGAGGGCGGTTGGGGAGGAGGGATGTGAGACGTGGACGGGGCGAGTGGGTTTGGCGGGTTGCAGTGGGGCCTGGTAGGAACTGGGGTTGCGGTTCACGAGCCAGGGGGGGCACTGGCCAATCCAAACACTGGAATTCAACATCAAACACTGCACGCTCTGCAGCGACCAGTTGCAGCAGATTTATGAGCGAGGGTGGTGGGGAAGGAGGGTTGTGGAAAGTGTGGGCTGTGGGCGTGGTGGTCTGGGGTTCAGTGGGGAAGGGGGAGGGCGGGGAGCAGTGGGGCAAAGAAGACATACGGAACACAGATATACATGACGGAGAGTGAAGGATGACAACATAAAGACATGACATACCAGTCAGGGCCAATGATAGGGGTGAGACTGCCTTGCTGGCAAACACAGTGCATTGACGATGTTTCTGTTTGCGCCCTCACACCTGGCCCCATCACTCTTTTGCCCCCAGGTTCGCTCCCGGTCACTGAGTTGCGGCTTGACAGCTATGTCTACAAGCAACAGCCCACACTTTCACGCAGCAGCTTCAGCCATGTGGACAACGAGGGCGTGAAGGCGCTGGTGGACTCCATCTGTGGGCGATGGGGCAGCGGCAGCACTGGTGAGGGGTTTTGGGGGCAGGGGAGAGGAATGGAGGGGCGGGGGCAGCAGGAGCGTGATGGAAGGTTGTGAAGGCACTGGTGGTTGGGCAATGGGGCGGCGGCAGCGGGAGGGGTCTGGGGGGCATTGGTGCCAAGGTGGTGACACAGGAGGGGGGGGGGCGTAGATGGATGCAACTGGCAGTGGCAGCGAAGGCAGGGTTGAGGTTGCGGGAGCGCTGGGAGCACTTCGTAGCTGCCAAGCAAGGCAGCGTGGGCGGGCGGCACTGAGGGCCATGCTGCGGCAGGGTCAGCAGCCAGCAGCCAGCAGCCAGCAATAAGGTTTGGCCACAGGCTTGGAGTTGCCCCTGCGCTGGCTTTTCACTGCATGCCCTTGCCCTATCCTCTTCCTGCCCCAACGCTTGTACGAACCATTAGAGATATGCAGCCTCTCAAGATGTTGCTTTCTCGGGGGTCGCCCCTGACACACACCACAGCATTGGCGCTGTTCTTCCTGCAAACCCGCTCACTTCCTGTGCCTGCCCCNCCCCCCCGCTGAATGCCTGCCCCTGCGTCTGCCCCTGTCTCTGCGTGTTACAGAGATGCAACCCCTGAAGCTGTCGTTGTGTGGGGCAACGGCGCTGACGCACGACGCTGTGTCGGCGCTGCTGCGCCTTCCCATCCTCACTGAGCTGGACATTGGTGGCTGCTGCCGCATTATTGCCATGGACAAGATGCGCCTGGTTGCAAAGGTGTGTGTTGGAGGGAAGGGGGGGGAGAGGCATAGAGGTGCGGGGGAAGTGATGGGGGCTGGTTGGACAGCATAGGGGAAGAGGTTGAGGGAGGAGGGCGAAGACGGTGTTTGACATGTGGCCGCTTTGTGTCTACATATTCGCACACCTTTCTCCCTCACCTTCCCCTTTGTACTGGCACGCTTGCGTTGCCCTGCCGCCTTTGCAGGTACGAGTTGACTGGGAAATGCTGGTGCATCTCCCACTTTTTTCTCACACCTTTTCTATCGGCCTGCCTTTGCCTGCAGGTGCGAGCTGGCAGGGAGATGCTGGAGTCTGGGCGTCGCCCTAACATGCGCAGCCTGCGCTTCCCCGGCCTGTTCCTGTGAGCTGTTGTTTGGGGGTGCGCTGGTGCCCAGGTGGGGGGAGACCATGCTATCTGCAGTGCCGCAGGGCGATGGTGGAATAGTGCAGCCGCCCTCAACTTGCGCAGCCTGCGCTTGCCTGGCCTGTTTCTGCAAGCTGTGCAAGAGCGGTGCGTTGGTGCCTAGAGGGGGCTACCAGGTGCATCGTGCACGGCCGCGGCTGAGCTCTTGCAGGCCGCATGCAACCTTGGACACGTAAGCAGGATGGGGGNNNNGGAAGACGTTCAGACTGCCACAGGGCGACTGCTGCACGGCCCAAGGCACGAAGGACACTGTAGTTGGTTGTTTCTATGGAGGACATCTGGACTGATTGGACCTGGGGTGCTCAAGAATTCCTGATCGGTTGTGGTGTATCTTGCTCAAGCAATGCGTCCCTGTGATGGGCAGCTAGGGCAGCTTGATTGATGCTGTGGATGCGGCGTCACATCAGGGCACCCACGTGCTGCAGGCGGCGCAGCAGGATGGGTGTGTTGAGGATGAGAG
Source organism: Chlamydomonas urium (assembly GCA_039880955.1). Taxonomy (NCBI): domain Eukaryota; kingdom Viridiplantae; phylum Chlorophyta; class Chlorophyceae; order Chlamydomonadales; family Chlamydomonadaceae; genus Chlamydomonas; species Chlamydomonas urium. The sequence continues at coordinate 4,628 of JAWZTI010001939.1, read as the reverse complement.
ACGGGTTTGTTTCCTGATGCAGTACGCCAGCAGCCCAACGCAGACCCCACGAGCGCTTGGCTAGCAAGATGGGAGGCCGCAGGCTGGGGCAGGCAAGGTGGTGGGTAGCGGAGCCACGCTTGCATGCAAGGTCGAGGCAGGCGCCGAAGGAGGAGGGAGAATGGCGGGTGATGTCCTGCTGCACGTCCCTGTAGAAGACGGGTGCAATCAGCGCACCCCGCCCGCTTGCATCAGATGCGAGGCTCAAGGCTCATCCTCAGACCTTTCCCAGACAGTCTGCCTGGTAGCAATTGCAAGCATTGCAGGAAGCGGCATGTATGCTGCCCTGTTGTATCACCCTGATAGGCTGTGTTAAGCTGTGCACGTTCACGTTTTGTCTCCGGGCTTCCCCACAAAATGCTTCCCCACAAAATGCTTCCCCGCAAAACGCCCATGCTTGGCTGCATGAGAGCGCAACCACACTGCACAGTTGGACTCTCACCACCCATGCATGCGTTGGCTCTGCCCCCTGTGCCCTGTGTGCTGGCGCACCCTTCTAAGTCCTCAGGGTAGGGTTTACACAGGCCTGTAGAGGTAAAGCAAACCCTAGGGTTTGCTTTACCCTACAGCCTGGCGGCCTACCCAGGTGGCTCATGTAGTTGGCGGATCCCTTCCACAGCCACCTTTCTTGCCTACTGCTGCCAGCTCTCGATAGCTGTTAGTTCACGCTAGTCAAGTCACTGACTTGAAGTCATGTGTAGGATGTCAGTCGAACTGCATAGGTGGCAAAAGGACGTCGTAGCATTGGAAGATGTAATGTCACACTGCTTTGTTCATCTTGCGCAGACACTGGTGTAGCGCTTGAGTCGCAGGGGATGGGAATAGGGCCGCACCGGCTAGCGCTGGTTTGTGTGTGCTGTAGCAAGGGCATTCATGCATCTCTGCTGCTCTGCTTGCATGCCAGCTGCTGTTGGAAGGGGCAGCTTCGTGCCTTACCCTCTCTACGCACGCTGCAGCCCTAGTGAGCCACCGCCACCTTTTCTAAATACGTTGACTGAACTGCCCGCAAGAGCCAGCAGGCTCCACACACATTCATACCTTTTGAGCCTGACGCAGGGAGGGCACGTTTCCATTGCATGTGTGTGAAATGTGCGTTTCATTAGTGTGTCAGGCAACCTGCCTCTACTTCTGATTCAGTGTCCGCTTCTTCACTGGCACAATTGGTGGTGCCTTCTGCACCCGAAGCACAGATGTTTGCAGGCCGCCTATTTTTCTTCGCCATGCTGTAATACAAGTGTGCACCTCCTCCAGTTGTGTGCTCATCTCTGTGGACTAACATTAAGGAAACCTGGAAGGGCTCAGCTCAGCAGATGCTACTCAGCGAATTTCCACCAGAACGAGCCAACAGGGGAATGCAAGCACTCCTTACTGGGGCAGCCGAGTGAAGTAGACTTTGCGCTGCCGCCCTTTGAGCATCGCTGTAGCGACACCAGACTGGTGCACGCAATGAGCTGAGCTTTGATGCTCCATGGCCGCTACACCTATCTCATGACAGTGGCCTCGATCTGATGGTGGCCTCAATTGAGTCACAGTGCAGCTTGCATGAGTGGGATTTAAGTACTGCATTACAGGCGATTACCTCGTCAGGTATGTCAGGTAAGGACAGGATGCAGTATGTGAACAACATACACGCAGTGATTGACATAATGCACATGGAATTATATGCGCAGGGGCCACTGGTCAAGTCGAGGGCACAGGCACTGTTGTAGCTGACTAGCAGTGCTACTTCAGCTCAGCATGTACACAGGAGGAGACTTGTAAGAAAGGATCGATATACTGCGATGCTCATGCAGTGCACAACCGCAACGCTGCTAGGGAGCCAGAGGCGAGGGTGAGAGGTGGTGGTGGTGGAGGTCTAGGCATACAGTTTGTGGTAACCGCGCAACACTGACAGCCACACTGCTACAGGCACCCAGCGCACCGCTGCAGTAGCTGCTAGGGAGCCAGAGGCGAGGGTGAGAGGTGGTGGTGGTGGAGGTCTAGGCATACAGTCTGTGGTAACCGCCAAGAACTGACAGCCACACTGCCACAGGCAGCCAGTGCACCACTGCTGCAGCTGCTAGGGAGCCAGAGGTGAGGCAGTAGGTGGCGGTGCACGCTGCGCCCAACACAGCCGCGAGGGAAAGGAACCTGCAAGCAACCAAGGCAGCTGCGTTATGCAGCAGAAGGTGACGTAATAGTGAAGAGTTAGCCTGACGTGCTACAACCATCAGGACGGATGAAGCAGCTGCAAACGTAGTGGCAATGGTCATGCAAGGCATACCAGGTATACCAGGTTTGCCAAAAAGGACTTCAGGTCCGAGCACTGGCGGTGGCCAGATGCCATGCAATGAGTGCTTGGTTTCTGCTTACCATGAAGCGAGCTTATGCTTGCCCATCCTTTAAAGGGATCGTGCATTCAGGTCAACGTACCTCCAGTCGTGATCGCTGAACTGCGCTCGATAAAAGGTGCTTAGGTTGGCCAAATGACACGCAGTGCTTGGGATTTTGCAAGCCTTGGACTGATGGGGGCTGTGAGCCAATGCCTGCCCCCCCCCTTCCAGCAAGTCTTAGCTCAGCTCAGCGAGCGCTTTACCTCCAGTCGTTGAACACCTTTCGGGAGCGGGCGCTTGGGTTGGCCAGGTGGTATGCCACGAAAACCACCAGGGGACCCGCGAGGAGCGCAGTGGAGGCTAGCGTGAATGGGGGTGGCAACGCATTCAGGCCATCAATCTGCGTGGCAGCAGTGGCACAGCGGGCAAAGGTTGCATTGCAGTGCTGCGCTGCCACTGAAGCAAACCACTGGCACTTTTCATTATGCCGTTCCTTTCCTGCGCTGAGGCAGCATCGTGGCCCCCCCTTCCACCATTCCTTTCCCGCCCACCTTGGCATGGGACAGCACTGCGGCCCTCCATCTATAATTGTTTCCTGCGCACCTTGGAGTGGGGCAGCATCGCGCCCCCCTTCCACCACACCTGTCCTGCACACCGCAGCATCGCGACCCTCCATCTGCGATTCCTTTCCTGCGCACCTTGGGATGGGGCAGCATCGCGGCCCTGAACACTGCTTCCTCAAAAATGCCTGGCGACACAAGGGATGCCAGCGAACTGATAACAATGGTTTGCTGTGAGGGGGAGAGCAGCAGGGAATGGCCCATTGGGTGGTCAGCCGCAGGGGGTGGGGCGGCGCGGCATCATGGTTTGCTACAGAGACAGGGGAAGCAGGGGATTGAGCGAAGAGCACAAGCACGTAGATCGGGTTTTGTGCCCACCCCCACACTGTCCACACCGTGCAACTGAACCTCCTCACAAATTCCGATTGCCTGGTCTCCCCACACTGTCCACACCTTTGGCGGAACCTTCTTTGGGTCAGGGTCCAGGAAGCCAGTACGGAGGCCAAACGGCAGGCAGACGGCCGCGGTGCACGCCAGCACGCCTGCCACGCTGCACCAACCTGTTTGGGGACATGGGCGAGCACGTTGTGGCGGTGGTGGGGATCAATTGCTGTGCACATGTGCTTCTGAAAATGCACCCAGCGCTGGCTGTCACCACCTGGCAGGTGGAAGTTTCTCTCTCCGCCGTTTGTGTTGCATCTTGGCAGCGCATGAAGTGTGCACATGCACGTGGCAACACCTGCCTGTTGCAGTTGGCAGCGTTGTGGCTGAGGCTGCAATCCTCACAGCTGCCAGCTTCAGCACCTGCATTGCTGACGATTGGCCTGCTTATGCGCAGGCTGTTGCACTGCGCAGCGTTCGTGCTGGGGCTAGTGTTGGTCGTGCTGCATCAGAGAGATCTGAACTGTTGCTCACGGAAAGCCAGCTTTCAAGGAATGAAACCTTGATGTGTGGACAATGTCCTTGCTGTCGCGAGCTCAAGCAGGGGCAGCAGGCGATCGTGCGACAACAAGGCGTCGATCACAGTGCGACTGGTCCCCTGGTGGCCACTGCCGGTGATGTTTCGCACCACTGACAGGTGCGTGGCTTGTGCAGGGGCGATGGCCTGCCAGTTCGCGCACGCGCGGCCTCAGCACCGAGAGCCAGTGGCAGCTCAACACGCCCATCCTGCAGCGCACGCCGGGTGCGGGTGCAGCGGCCTTGCTGTAGTCTACCACCGCTGCAAGCCCCAAGGGTAGTAGCTGCATCACAGTGGGCACAGGCACTCCGGCATGTGGAAGAGGTACTGCGCAGCGCCACTGCCCTTATGCTTCTTGCAGCAGCTGTATTCAGGGCACGCAATGATTAGCTGTGCCAAGGCACACCTCTTCTGCAGCCGCAGCAGCCGGCCATCTGCTCAGCATGCAACACTGTAGTATGTGTCGCACCAGGCAGCGCGCTTGCCATGACTGCTTGAACAGTACAGAGCACGCGGCTGTCATGTCTTTACTCGGACCAATTGGAAGCCAAGCTGCAGTCTTCTCATCTGCTGCTCCTGCAAATCCAACTTGCCTCTGTGCAGAGGTACGCCCTGATGGCTCAGGAGCACCCTGATGGAACGCTAGCCGCTGCTTACACTACAGCAGCATAGCCGCCGCAACCACGGGGTTAAGGCTCACCGCTGTAACTGCCAATTAACAACCATCACCACCACAAGCACTACCGCCAACATCTCCAC
>JAWZTI010001938.1:0-10524 GCA_039880955.1 Chlamydomonas urium | reverse complement strand
CGACGGCGGCGGCTCATCCACGGGCGGCGGTGGCGGCGCGGGGTCTTCCCGCCGTCTGCGCACGCAGCTGTCGGGCGTGTCGAGCGTCGGAGGGGCATCGCTGGAGTCGGCGGCGATCGCGGCAGGGCGGCACGTGCACGCGCAGCCGTCGGGGCCATACAGCACGAGCCTCGGCAGCCGTGCCAGCAGCATGCACTACGGCGGCTCGGAGGGTGGCATCGAGGCGCCAGGTGAGGATGGATGGATGGTTGTTACAGTCTACGGGGCGCCAGAAAAGGCATAAGAGACCCTCAACGCAACCAATGGGATAAATGGCCGGAGGCCCTAGCTATCACGATAACTTGGATTTTAGACCCTTGCAATTGAAGGAGGAGGCGTGCGGAAAGGGGAAGGGACTGGGTGAGGGTGGGTGTGAGGGGCGGAGCTGCGAGGCGTGCCCAAAAAGGTTTGTAGGCAGGGGTGGGCGGGAAGTGTGGGCGTCGCCCAAAGGGCTAGCAGCTATGTCCTTCCGGCATTAAAACACGTTGCACGCACCTCCTTGTCCCCGCCCTCACGCCACCTTGCACTTTGACCCACCACACAGCCCCTCCTACGCTCCCCCTGCCCCTGCGCCGCCCCTGATGTGCACCAGATGACTCGGGGGAGCATGTGGGAGAGCTTGAGCCTGTGTACAGCGACGACGATGATGACCTGGAGGAGTTGGCGAACTACCAGATCGATGTAGGAGGGGACGACGCCAGCGAGGTGGCGGATGAGGAGGGCATGAGCCTGGAAGGCCACTCCGCCAGTGAGGGCAGCGTGTTCTGAGCTGGGCGGGCGGGCACGGCATGTAGCTGTGGGCTGCGAGCGTGGATGCAGGAGGCACTGTACACATATTGTTTCTCTGTGCGTTCGCACGGACCTGAACCTTGATTTGAAAGGGCGACGCGATTCACCGAGCTGGTGCATGTCAGCCAGCTGTGCCATGGGTGCGGGGAAGTGCGGCACAAGTGCAGGGAAGCGGTGACACTCGCACAAATCTGTGCTTGTCATATGGACCATATGATATGGAGCAGGTTGCAGCAGCAGGTGGTCGAAGGCCCCTCGGCCAACGCAGCACTGCTGTGCACCCCAAGGCAGCTGGTGAGCACAAGCACCTGGCCTTGGAGGGCGAACCCTGCCATGCAACTTGAAGCACCTGACACTCCTACCGTGTTGCCGCTGCTACAAGCATGCACAGTGCAGCCGCAGATGCAACAGTGCAACAGGGCACTGTGCTGCATGTGTTGACACCAGAGCACCAGGCCACACAGATGCAGATGCATCTACCCCAGTGCTGAACGCCCCGAGCAACACGCGTGCAGCGCCGCGCAATTGAGACAGCTCGCCGCCGCGCAGCTTCGCTGGGCCACCTCCCTGCAGACTCCCATCAGCCAGATCATCACGATCAAGCAGCCTTTGTGCCCTGCGCCGCACGTCCCATCGCGCTACCTATGCTGCTGCGACCGTCGGTCCTGGCGCAGCAAGAGACACTGTGTGGCGGTGGCCTTATCCTCTGCAGGGCCAGGGCCAGTGAGCGGCCCAGGCTGCGCCATAAAGGGGCCCGCATAGTTCCCGCCACACAAGTGGCTCACGCCGCCGCCCACCAGGGTTTCAGCGAGGGCCTCCATAAAAGCTTCCAGGACCCTGTCGCAGAAGCATTCCATAACGACCCTTCACCTTGTGACCTATCCATTCAGTAACCAGTCACCATGATGCTGGCTCGCTCCACCGCCGTCTCCGTCAGGCCCACCCGCGCTGCCCAGCGCGCAGTGGTCGCCAAGGCCTTCTCCTTCCCCAAGCTGCCTTTCGGCGGCCGCAACGACGATGATGAGGAGGAGGAGTACGAGGCTCCCAAGGCCGCCCCCTTCTCTCTGTCCCTGCCCTTCGGCCGGTGAGTGTGTGCGCAGCGTCGGAACCTTGGGAACCTGGCATTGCTGTTGTCCGACTGCGGCAGCTCGTAAGGCCAGCACCAGCGCCCTCAGCCTCAGCTCGCTGTGCTATGAAAAGCACGATGTCGCGCCAGTCTTAGGTCGCCCAAGCAGCGTGTCCGGAGGCTGCTAAAGAAAGAAAGAAAGAAAGAACTACGCCCTTGGGCGTGAGTTAAGGAAGGGAATGGAGGCTGCTACCGGTGTCCTCTGTCACCTCAGCCACACGTTTACAGTCAGGCTGTGAGGCTGCAGGCAGCCACCCTGCTGCAGGCAGTCACTGACCTATCTCCTGCCCCCCATGCCTTGCATGTGACAGCTCTGAGGAGGCTGCCCCCGCCAAGCCCGCCAAGCGCGCCGCCCCCAAGCCCGCTGCCCGCAAGACTGTTGCCAAGACCGTCTCTGCCCCCCAGCCCCGCAAGAAGTCCTACACCTATGAGGGCTCTAATGTCAACCCCCTGGTCAACAACCCTTTCTCGTGAGTGTTACAGCGAGGGGTTCCAGCTTGCACACTCCTTATGTGCAAGTCGCGACGCACCACCCTGTGTTGATTGATAGCGCAGTAGCTGGGCAGATAGGAGATGAAGGGCAGAGGGCAGCGCATGAACCACCATGGAAATGTTCCTTGCTGATCGCTGCGAAATTCCCTGCCCTCCTCCCTCCCCCTGCGCAGCACCGTTGAGAGGGACCGCCCCATTGGCAGCCCCTTCCGTCCCTCTGAGGAGATTGACCTGGAGAAGCCCAAGCCCTCCTTCTGGGAGAACTGGGGCAGGTCCGCGTAAGCAGCTTCACCACCCATGGCCTGCTGCGAGAACTTAATGACCCCCTTGCTAAGAACCACGCCCATCGAGATGGGAGTGTGAGTGGAGTGGACAAGAGCGGAGTGGAGGTGCCTGCAGTGCTGCGATGCGGCACGTCAGGACCTCTAAATATTGAGCGAGATACAGAGTGTGAGAGAACTGAACCTGGAACCTGCCCACTACCAGCGCAGCCCAGGAGAATTGCGGCCTGCGATGTGCCGCACCAGTTTTTTCAAATTTCTGCAGAAGTGCTTGGATGGCAGTGGATAACATTCATTGAGCGTTATTGTTTGCGAGGTGGCACAACTTCTGGGCACAATGTGCTCCATGGTGATGCACACTTTCCCCTGAAGTGAGAATGCGCCCTGATTTGTGGTGTGGCTTGTTTGTAACTTCTCATGTATCCATCCAGGCACCTGTGACACTTTTTAGACACCCATTATCCCAGCAAACCCCCAGCACACCCTGTTGCACCACAACGGTGTACTCTCTGTATACTCACACAGCCCTCAGTGCAGAAGAGGACGACGCAGCTACTAACACTACTAACAAAACTTAACATGGTACAGGACCTGTTAAGGCTTGACAGCTCGGTTGAGCAGCAGGTTTTGCAGTGACATAGAGTTGCTCAACAGGTCTCTACAATGTTGCAAGCATGTCACCCTCCTCTTGCGCTCACCTCAGATGTGCTGCATTCCCATCGATGGGAATGCAGCTCATGCAGCATAGCGATATCGCTTTGAGTGTAGGAAACCTTAGGAGTGCAGTGGAGCCCAGCTGCGGCCAGGCTTTACCATGGAACAACAATTTGGTCCCTCAGCATGCGGACACGGTGGTGCTCCCTGGGCCTGCGCCGCAGGACACAGCACAAAAATGCAACAGTGGCGCCCACTTACCGTTGGCTGCGCCGGAAGCATGCCGCCTGCTTTGCGCAAGGGCGCAGTGAGATCGGCAATCCCTGCTTCACACGGGCCCCACAGTGGCCTGTGCCGTGAAAGAAGCCACGCGCGCTTGCATCGAGCGTCGTCACCCACCATGGCTGCCATCCTGAAGAGCTCCCTCAAGGCCGGCTTCGCCCGTGCACCCCGCTCGCACGCCCGCGCACCCCGCTCGCACGCAGAGGGTGGGTGCTGTAGCACATTTGAATCTGCCCTGCACTGTGGGCACGCCTGTGCAGGCCCCCAGGCGACTTGTTGACCCTTTGGTCCAGCCCCTGATATGAACTTCCACCCCCTGCCCGTGTCAACGCCCCCGTTTGAATCACACCTCACGTCCCTGTGACCTTGCTTCCCTCTCAGGCAACCTCCCAGATGGCTCGCGCCATTGATGGGTACAGTGAGTCCTCCTGCAAGTCTGGGGTAAGGGCAGCATTCGCAGTGAGGCACAGGTTGGGTGGCGCTCAGTTACCAGGCAAGTGCTGTGTGCGGAGTCATGCACAGGGTGCTAGCCATGCCTCCTCCCTCGCCTCCGGCTCAGCACCCATGCACTCGTTTCTGACCAGCTTTCCTTCTGCTGCCCTGCTGCAGGCCCTGACCGCCCCCAGTGGCAGGGTGAGTGTAATCGCCGCAGCTGCTGCTGCAGGACAGGCGCAAACAGCGGCGACCGCAACGCTGGGACATGCAACAGCTGCGCCTTTGCAGCCTGAGAACAGCAGCATGGGCACAGCCTTGTCGTCGCGTACAGCCATCTCCTGTCATGGCACTGAGCTGAACCCTGCATCAGCATAAGCACTGCTCAGCGGATGCTAGCTGCCCACTGCAGCAGACGTTGGCTGCAGCTGTGCGTGCATCTCCACGGAGCTGTGCGTGCATCTCCACGGACATTGACACTGGTGCCTCGCTGTTTATTGCCTCACGCAGGCCCCTTCTCCGATGCCCCCAGCTACCTGACCAACGAGGTGCGCGCGTGCTCCAACGCAAGCTGTCTGCTTGTGCATCCTGCATGCAAACCAGCCAGCAAGAGCATGGCCCAGTCCCCTTGGCCATCATGCTACCACCCCTGGCCACTGCACACAGCTGCATTGCGTCTTGACCACCTGAACCCATCCCTGCACCCTTCCTTGCACACGCAGTTCCCCGGAGACTACGGCTGGGACACTGCTGGTCTGTCCACTGACCCTGAGACCTTCAAGCGCTACCGCGAGGTGGAGGTGATCCACGCCCGCTGGGCCCTGCTGGGTGCTCTGGGCATCATCACCCCTGAGCTGCTGGAGAAGTACGCTGGCGTGCTGTTTGGCGAGGCCGTGTGGTGAGTGAAGAGAGGAAGCATGCATGTGGGCCAACCGCAATGCCTGGCTCAGCTGTTGTTGCGGCTTGCCAAGCTTGAGGGGGGGGCTTGCTTTCATTCCCCTGCCCTCATTCCCTTGCCCTCATTGTCCTGCCCTCATTCCCTTGCCCTCATTGTCCTGCCCTCATTGCTCTACCCTCATTGTCCTGCCCTCATTGCTCTGCCCTCGCTCCCCTGCCCTCAATCCTCCCGTCCTTCAGGTTCAAGGCCGGCGCCCAGATCTTTGTTGAGGATGGCCTAGACTACCTGGGCAACCCCTCCCTGGTCCACATCCAGTCCATCATTGCCACCCTGGCTGTCCAAGTGAGCTCTTGCAGGGTATGTGGGTGCTTGGCGTGCATGTATTGCTGGCAATGGCTTACACTGTGACAGCACCACACATGCAGTTGCAGCAGCGCAGCTGTCATGCCTCCTGGTGCAGCTGCTATTCCTGCCGTGGCAGCATCACAATGTCAGGTCAAGCAGCAGCGGTAATGCTCTAGCACTCGGCACTGAACAACTGCGGTCATGAGCCCCACTGTCCACATCAGGTTGAGAAAGAGCACTGTGTAGCCCACCACCACCTTCCCAAGCGGGATGCTGACGCGCACCCTCTTCACAGAGCATGTACCCCCTCTCCTACCCTTAGGTGGCTCTGATGGGCCAGGATGAGGCCTTCTGTGCCAACGGTGCCGTCACTCCCGGTGGTTTCGGTGAGGACCTGGACAACCTGTATCCCGGTGAGGCCTTCGACCCCCTGGGCCTGGCTGACGACCCTGACACCTTTGCTGAGCTCAAGGTGAAGGAGATCAAGAACGGCCGCCTGGCCATGTTCTCCAACTTCGGCTTCTTCGTGCAGGCCATTGTGACTGGCAAGGTGCGTGCTGGGGCAGCTGGGTCGCTCTAGTCAGGCATTGCAAACTTGCTGCATGCTGTTGCTTATCTTTCCCAAATGGCACACCGATGGTCTGGCATCCTGGTCACCCTCATGCTCCCTTGCCCCTGCTCTCTTTCAGGGCCCCATTGAGAACCTGGCTGACCACCTGGCTGACCCCGGCACCAACAACACCTTCGCCTATGCCACCAAGTTCACCCCCCAGAGATTCCAACGCTTTCATTTATCCGTTGGGCTGGTGGTTTGAGGTGTCATCCGCCCCTGTACTTTATGGCGCTCGCACACTGTACAGTAGTTGGACTGTGTAATTTCTCAATGAGATTGTAACAGTAGATGAAGCAATGGGTGAGTGCATCCTGCACAGACTGCAACAAAGTGTTGGGTGCTAGGCTTTCCACTCGCAAGCGCGTTCACTCCAGCCTTCTGCTGCTGTGCACCCTGAGCGCAGAAGCTGCAATAAGATGAGTGACCAGCACATGAGTCTCTCAGCCCATGGCATGTATTTGCCCACCATATCATCCTGCACCAACAAATTACCACTCCTACCCTATTGCACAGAAATGCCACACATGCCAGGTTACAGGTACAGGTGCAAATTACACGGTATTTTTTGCTGCTTCTACGTCTGACAGGCCAATGCAGGCTGAGGGCATGGTCCGGGGGGAGGTCCCATTAACGATAAATTCATAAATGCACCGCTATTTTGCGTTACCACCGCGCCTGAGGGTCATTATCAGCTGTGGGTTGCCGCAGGCCATTCCGCTCATCTCTATCATCATGCAGCATGCCATGGCAAATCGCAGCGGCACGGCTGGGTGCAGCAGCACGCAGCGTGCAGCCAAGAGCGTCGGCAAGCGATGCGGTGCAAGAGCATCTTGCGTGCAAGCTCTTGGCCATGCCCCGTCAAGCTCACTGTCTCGTCACGCCGTTGCTCGTGCTTGTGGGTCGCTGGCTGGGTGCTGTTTCGATGGTCCTGCGGTGCATGTCGATGCCCTAGCTGAACGCAGTCCGTTGCTTGTCCCTCGCGCAGCAGCAGCAGCGGCAGCAGTAGGGTCCGCCGGCCTGCTGCATGCACGCATCGGCTCTGCAAGGTGCAGGCGCATCGAGGCATGTGCCATCATCGACCAGCAGTGAGTGTGCACCATAGCTTGTAGCACCCATGCCACCATGCTTGCCCCCCTGCTGCACTGGCACAGCTATCGGTGGCGGCGTTATGCTGTGGATCGCTCTACTTTGCTGCAGCCTGCTGCCTCATCGCACATGCATGCACCCTGGCCTATTCTGTGCCATGCACCTTCCTCGCCAGCAGGTGCCACCCCAGCCCGTTTCACGAGCTTGATCCAGGCAGCATGATCCCACCAACATACCTGAGTTTTTGGCACATGCTGCTCAGTGCCGCTGGAACCCCATCAGTGGCCTCCTTGCTTCCCCACCTGGCTCCGTTTGCCCCTTCTCCCGATGCCATCCTTGTCAACCCCTTGTCAGTGCTGGCCTGTGCTCAACCTCTTCTCCGCGCCTTCTCAACACTTCCCGCACCCCGCACTGCCCATGTGTCAATGGAGCAGCACTGCTGCCACCGCAGTCGTACCGGAGGAGGTGTTCAAGCCCGCCCCACATCTGCTGGCCCCCGGAGAACCTGCGCCCAACCCCGGCATCACCGTTGACCCCGAAACCAAGCAGGTGTCCTTCAAAGTGTGGGCCCCGCATGTAGCCAGCGCATACCTTCAGATCAAGGTGGGCAGGGATGCAGGGAGGGAGTAAGTGGGCACCAGGCGGGGGTCTGGGACAGCTGTCCCAGCATGTTTCCAGCATGCTGCCACAGTGTGATCTGAGATGACAACCAATATCATGACCGTGTTGAAGACCACTGTGCTTTTGAGAGTAGGATGCACCTCACATGCGATGTTGTGCACTGCATAGGCTGATGCTGCCCCTCCAAGTCACAAACAACCTTGCATAGGCCTTTGGCCAGCCGTCCGCCACTGCTGCCAGTTCCGACTCTGCCCCCACTCCCCGACCCTGCCCTAACGCTTTCAACACCTGAAATGACCCTTGCTGACGCAGGATGGGCTTCACGAGGTGCCGCTGGCACGCCAGGGCGACTACTTTGCCGCCCGCCTGACCCCCAGCGCGCTCAAGCATGGCAGCGCTTACAAGGTGGCTGAGAATGATGCAGGGGCAGAGAAAGGCAACAGGAGCGTGTGCTGAGCAGCGTAGGCATGCAACTCCTGCATGATTGGGGGCAGCCATATGCTGTGGTGACCTGGATTTGTCAACGTCTAGCGCCACACACACTCCTATCTGCTTTTCCTGCTCACAGGTGCTGTTGGTGACGCATGACGGCCAGCGCCTGCTCAGAAGGGACCCATATGCGCACCAGACTGACTATGACAGCGAGGTATGTGGGGAAGGTGTGGGAAAGGTGTGGAGGACGAGGTGCGGCAGCTGCTCTGGCTTCCTGTCTGCAAGAGGGGCTGACGCATGGTCCTCTCTCGCCCCACTTGTGATCACCTGGTGGCTTTGTTGTGCAGCCTGCAATTCTTGCTCCTCACAAGTCCTGAGCTTAAGGTCACCCACGCGTTTGCAGTACTGTGGATGACCCTTGCACCTTTGCTGGGGTGTTGATGAACCCTGCACCTTTGAATGCTGCTGTGATTTTGTCCGCCATGATGTCCTTTTTCAGCCCACTGCCTGTCAAATAGGTTCTCTTCTGCCCACGCAACAAAGCATCAACCCTCTCTTCCCCCCTCCGACTGTCGCTGCCCTGCAGTGGTGCTTCGTTGACGACCCCACCACCTTCCAGTGGTCCCCCTGGACGCCGATGCCCTTCGATGAGGTGCTGATCTACGAGATGCACCTCGGCTCCTTCACACCAGAGGGCACCTTCGCGTCTGCTGCCAAGAAGCTGCAGCACATCAAGAGCCTCGGCTTCACACAGGTGTAGAGGGGGTGCTTGAGGGTTTTGCCGCAGAGCTATGCCAGCGAGCGCAGAGCATGCAGGGCAAAGGAGCAGAGGGGTCGAGAGGTCACAGGGTCAAGGGCTTGTGGGCTGAATGTTGTGGTTGGTTCCTAGGCCTTGTGGGCGTTGAGCGTTGTGGCCTTATCTTTCCGCAGCACCATCAGCGCAGGTGCTTGGCACTTAATCCTCCACTCTCTGTCAGTGGCAGTTGACACTGACCTCTGGGCAGCAACACATTGCTGCATTACCTGCTGAGCCCACACCGCCCCCTCCCCGCCCCCACACTCTCCCCTCACTCCTGCCACACTGCTCCCACACCCGCAGGTGCAGCTGATGCCCATCACCGAGCACAGCGACGCATGGGGCTACAACCCCCGGCAGCTGCTCTCCATCCACGGGGCGTACGGCAGCCCTGACGACTTCCGCCGCTTTGTGGACGAGGCACATAAGCTGGGCATGGGGGTCATCATAGACGTGGTTCTGCACCACGGTGAGGCGCGTGTGGAAGGTGTGGGAGGGTGTGGGAGGGTATACGCGAGAATTGGAGGGCGTGGGAGGCTGTGGGAAGGCGTGGTGACCTGCGAGCTCTTGGCGCTGCCTGTCAGATGTCGTGGGCGGCAATGCGCTGCGGGACCGCAACAACTGATGCGCTAGACGGATCGGCGGAGTGCGACAGTCAAGGTAACAGGCAGCACATCGCACCTGACCACACCGGCAAATCACACTTGACAGTGCTTGCTTGCATTCCTTGACTTCAGGTGCCATTGACGGCAACACGCTGTTGCAGCATGACAGCTGGGGCCCTGCATTGCCCAGCTTGCACACATACCTGACTGTGCCTGTTTGCACTCCTTGATCTCTGCTAGGTGCCTTAGACAGCAACGTGCTGTGGGAGCGCGACGGCTGGGGCCCTGAATCGCGCAGCTTGCACACATACCTGACTGTGCCTGCTTGCATTCCATGCTTCGTCTCAGGTGCCGTTGACGGCAACGCGCTATGGGAGTATGACGGCTGGGGCCCTGAATCGCGCAGCTTGCACACATACCTGACTGTGCCTGCTTGCATTCCTGCTTCCTCTCAGGTGCCGTTGACGGCAACGCGCTATGGGAGTATGACGGCTGGGGCCCTGAATCGCGCAGCTTACACACATACCTGACTGTGCCTGCTTGCATTCCTGCTTCCTCTCAGGTGCCGTTGACGGCAACGCGCTATGGGAGTATGACGGCTGGGGCCCCGACTACAACGGCGGCATCTACCACGAGGGCGGCCACGACACTCAGTGGGGGCGCTCCTTTGCGTTCTGGAAGCGCGAGGTGGGCCTGGGGTTGGGTGTAGCAAGTGTGAACAATGTGTGTGGGGCGCTCTTAAGCTTTGTGAGGTAAAGCTCGTTTGTGCTGCTCAGGCAGGCAACGTTTTTGCCACGCTATCGCATTTGCCCGAGTGTTTGATGCCCTGAGTGTTTTGTTGTGACCTGCGGCCACTCGGATGTCCACACATTTTGCACCTCTCACACTTCACACTGTCCTCAGGTGCGGGACATGGTGGAGGAGGCGAGCCGCATGTACCTGCGCGACTTCAAGTGCGACGGGCTGCGCTTCGACAGTGCCAACGACCTGCCTGCAGACGTAGTGCAGGTACGGCGGAGAGGGAGGGGAAGGG
>JAWZTI010001936.1:0-10530 GCA_039880955.1 Chlamydomonas urium | reverse complement strand
GCCAATCCACTTGCCACCCACCTGTGGCCCAGGTCACGTTCGTTGGCCACGGGGGCGGCAACAGGCGCAGCGGTCTCCACGGCAGCAGCAGAGCACACGCTCAGGGACCTGGCAGCCGAGCGGGAGCAGGCGCAGGGGCCAGCGCAGCGGCAGCCAGCGCCCATGGAGCGCAGGACAGGGCGAGGCACGGAGGGCACAGCAGGGCTGGCGCTGGCGGTGCGGCCAGCAGCGCTTGTGCGGGAGGTGGAGCGCATCATGGCTGTAGACATGGTGTTGATGAGTTGGATTGGAGTTACTGCTTGGCGATCACCCGATTTACTACGTACGCGTCGCGAGCACGGCTTTTGTAGTCCCTTGATTGGAGCAGGTAGGAGGACTCGCCACAAAACCTCCCACCTCCCACCCGAAAAAGTTGCATCGCAGCTTTCTCAGTGCGAAAGCCAGGTAACTGCATGGCGCGCGCATGCGATAGGGTGGCGGGCGGGTCCCCTGCTTGCGTGTGCAGGCGCTTGTGCGCGGCGGGGAGAATACGGGCCACATGGCAGTGCTCGTGCTCCCCAGGCGCCTGGGAAATGTCCGTACCTGCCTTCGAAAATGCACTGCATGACTCCTCCAACAGGCCCATGCCAATGCTTCCCATCGCAGTTATTATGCTTGCACACAGCTGGGCACCATGCTGCAGAATCCATCGCACGCTATGCGGGCTGAGTGGAGCTGATGGCAAGTGCCGGCTTTCCTTCACCTGCTCGCAAGCATCAGCACCAGCAGCAGCCGTGCAGCACTCGTCACCCGCATGCACCGCAGTACATGCGACCATCGGAGCGCAAAACCCTCCAAGTTGGTTTGAGTGTATAGCAGCGTGTTGCACAACTGCAGTTTGGCGGGAAGCTTTGCTGCGCGTCAGGCTCATCATCCATCAGCGCGGTCATATCCATACCACACTGAGCCCAAATCAGGAGGTTGTGCGACACCATGTGCGTGTGCCTCACACAGGGGTGGTAACCGAACGACTTTGCAACCTGTTTCATGCATCCTGTGTGTGCGTCGCCCTACTGCAAGCCCATGCTCAGACACACGCTGCACTTCTCCAACCTGGAGCATGTATACGACGCCCCCCTCAGCCTTGTGTAGCATGCAAGTTACTGAAATGCGATACCAAGTACTGACCATGGACGATTGAAAGCACCTGATCCTGTCAGCGTGATAAACAATTATTCCCCATTTACCCAACCACCCGGGAGCTGCTCATTGATTTTAACTTACACGCAAGCAGATGTGAGCTTGCAGGACATTCCCTGGGGTCATTTGCTTCTGGGCACAACCACTTTCGGAACCACCAGAGCCGCCAGAACGTATATTACAGGTCACCTGCAAAGGTGTTGGGCGCAAATGGCCAATGGCAAAAACAGGTGAAGAACGGATGGCAAAAGTGCAGACCATGTGAACAATATTGGTTGGAAAAACAATCAGGAGTTGCTGTTGGTAATGTAGGAAGAGTCAATGGGTGCGCTGCAAAGCCCAGCAGCTGTGCAAGTCGCACACAGTCATGAGTCATAAGCACAGGAAGCTTACGCCATGGAGGCGCCGCCCAGCTGCTTGATCAGGTAGGGCAGGGGGATCTCCTTCAGGGTGGAGCCAGTGCTCTGGGCAATGGCAGCAGCGTCAACGGACTCGCCAACGGAGACAGCAGCCAGCAGCTTCAGGGCGCGGGGGGACAGGGTGGGCACCTTGGTCAGGTCCAGGTCAATCTTGGTGCCGTTGATCACAACGTACATCTTAGTGGGAGCAACGAACTCCATGGAGGGCTCGCCCTCGGGGGTCAGGTCAGTGCTCCAGTTGTGGATCTGAATGCCGGTCACGACGGCGTAGTCAGCCTTGCTGCGGTCAACGGTCTTGTCAATCAGGAACTCCAGGTCGTTGGTGATGGTGCGCTCAGCAGCGGCAGTGATGGAGGGCAGGGTAAGCTCAGCCGCGTTGACGTTCTCGAACCTGTGCGGGCACAGGACAGCAGGGTGCAATGGTGTCAGTATAGATGTGGCAACTCATCTCAGTGTTGTCAATGCAGCTCGTCGCTGCACTGCTGAGGGCATGTCACGTCTTCTCACAGTTGCTCAAGCATTCACCTCCCAAGAGGAGAGTTTAGCTGAACTGCTGCATGGATGTGCTGTTGTGCACCAACGCATCAGCACTGACCAGAGTGCACTGATCCCACACCCTTGCACACCTGAGGCGGCGGGCCAGGCGCTGCTTTAGGATGGAGTACTCAGGGTCCAGGGCGTCGTGCACGCCGGGAACCTTGCAGTTCTCCTCTGTCACACCCTCCTTCTTGAACTCGCCCAGGGCCTTGGCCAGGGCGCCGCAAGCGCAGGAGGTACCGGCGCGGCCTGGCCTGGCAATGGCGCCAACCTGGCCCTTGGAATCCACGGCAATGTGGGGGAAGGAGAAGAACACGTAGCGCTCGCGGCCGTTGTCCTGCACAGGGGAGGAGAGGTAGGAAGAGCACAATAAGATCTCGGCAACACATTCTCTGTAGATAAGTGCACAGAGGTCATGCTGCCATGCTCAGCTGAAGTGAAATCAGACTCCCTCGATTTCTGTCGTGCCCTGCACCAACATGCGCCAAGAGGGCATCAATGGCTGCATGGTAACCAGCCTGCCCAAACACTCACGCAGATGGGGGAGTGGGACAGACCAGCGCCCATGCCGGTGACACCGCAGGTCAGCACTCCGCCCAGGCCGTTGGTGTTGAAGGAGGAGCCGAACACAGCCTCGATCTTGTCCTTCAGCACGGCAGTGACCTCATCGCGGCACAGGTTGGTGCAGGCTGCGGCGGGCAAGCAACACAAGCTATGACTCAGTTTCATGCTTTTCAAATGCTCAATAAAGGACTTGACTGCACAGAGAACACAGTAAATGGCCAGTGCGCTTACCGATGGTGTTGTCACCGGTGAAGCCATAGCCAGACAACACAGTCTCGACGCGGGAGATCCAGTCATCCACGCCCAGGGCAGTGGGGAAGTGCTGCATCACCTGCTTGTGCCTGCGCCAGCAACACACCCAAGTCAGTCACAGTGCACGAATGCAACATTCGTGACAGACGCGCGCAGCTGCCAACAATTGGTTCGCAAGCACGCAGCGTCGCACGCTGCGTGCTCACCTGTGGCCCAGGTCGTGCTCCTTGGGGCTGGCCAGGTCGGCAGGCTTGGCAGCCTGGGCGGGCGCAGTGGTGGCTACCTCGGCAGCAGCGGCGCAGCGGCCAGCCTTCCTGGCGCTGGAGCGGCAGGCGCATGGCCCTGTGTGGTTGCAGCCGGAGAAGAAGGGGCGGGGCACGGCGTGCAGCGAGCTGGCAGCAGCAGCGCGGCCAGTGGTGCGGGTGGTGCGGGCGTTGCGCATCATGGCAGCAGACATGGCTTAGAAGCGTGACGCTCTTGCACGATGATTGAGCTCAAATGTGAACTTATCTTGGTCTGGCGATGGGGCCTACTTAAAAGGTGCCCACCCTCCAACCTAGGTTCCTACCACCGCATTTGCGGTGGGGACCTCCGAGGTGAATTGGGGGACCTCCGAGCGAAATAAGCCAACACCCGTTGCAGCACAATGCGCGCACGACAGGCTGCTGTTGTTGAGCCGATCATGTTCGTTTATGCATGAGGCACATATATGATGAGGCCTCTACGGGCTCGATGCAGGTTGCTGTCTGTTTCGAATCAGCCAGGCTTTTGACCCTTGTTTTCATGCAGATTGTTGTCCCGAACTGCATGTGGGCTGTGATAGCCTGGAGCATGGCAGCTGACAGGGAGTCGTGATGTGCACGTTCTGTTCAACATGAACAGAACTGCTCTTGCACTGGCTTGAGCAGACTCTGCAGAGCACTGGGTAGCTGTCTTCAGGCAGACTAGGTTTGGCCAACCCTTCAACCGCCAAGGTCAGCAACAGGCGCGCAACTCAGCGCTGCCAGATGGCACCGGAAGGGAGGCAATGGCTGTGGGTTTGAGGCAGGGAATTGTTGCACAGGACATGTTTTCGTTCATGGTTGAATGACAAGCACTCACAGGGCAGCCACAGCGCCCAAGTAACATAGGGCGCCCTGCCATTTGCATGCCTGCGCAGATTGGCCAGGCTAGCACAAACAGTTCTCTTCAGCGGACCAGATGCCTGGCAGCTGTACCATGGTGGGGCTGCGAACGACCATCCAAGCCCTCGCTGTCTTGCTTGCAGGGATGGCAGGGCGTGGCTCAGCCGAGCTCAGCGTATGTGCATCAGAAAGATTTGCAAACAGCGGAAAGGGAAGTCCAGCAGCCTGCTCACCAGCCATCAGCCGTGCGCCGCCTTGATCTTGACATGGCGGGCAGGGTGCGTCCCTACGCTCGGTGTCGTACGGCGAGCAGACGCCTCCGCAGCTGCCTGGCGGGTGTTGCGCGCTGTGATGCGCAAGTCCATCCAACTTTGGGACCCGCTGTGCGCATGGCAGTGGTCAGTCGGCGAGCGGCCTGCACATGGCAAGCTGCCACACAGTCTCACAAAGCACTTGCATGCCTGCCAGAGGCGAGCCAAAAGGCGCTTGCCCTGCTACTGTGTTGCAGAATACTGCAGAATACCCCCTGCATACAAGTGTCTGCTGTGCAAGCGGGCTGAGTGTCTCACTGCCTCACCTGTACCCCAATGCCTGCAGTTGGCCGCCTTGGTGTCGCACATTAAGCAGTAGCTGTGGGGTGAAGGCAAGGCATCCCACGTAAGCAGCCTCCAGTGCATGTATGCCCTCGCATGGCTGATGAGATGTGCTCACGCGCTCTATGCGCAGCATTGTGGTGCACGCTCTGAGCTGTGCGTTGCAGGTGCATCACAGTGCAACTGCCCCAACCAACGAGTTTGGGCAGTGCCGAAAGTTGAACACATTGAAGGGTCCTCGTGTGAAGTTGTGCATGGTGCAATCGTGGCGTGCATGAGGCATATCACGCTGCGTTGCCTGCAAGGAACCCCGATGGATGCACAGGTGCCATTTGTGCATGCTTTGCATGCTGCGATGTGCAGAGTGCCGCTGTGCCCCTTCTCATTTGCAACAGATGCTGACATGCTCATCCTGACGATCTCTTGTGCCCAAATCAGCACCTGGCCTACTTCTGCAACGATGGCGACCTCTGGCCGAGCGCCATCAGGGACTGAAAACACGCGTTTCTTCTTGGGGGGTGGTGTGATAATGACCACATCATTGTCGCGCCTCGGCATGTTGAACGGCTGAGCGCGGCAAGCGTGCTGACCTATTTGCTCGCACTTGAACAGTTTGCAAGCACAAAACAAGTGTGGAACGTGGGCCCTCGTGCTTGCAGCGCTGGACGCGCTTAACCGCGACAGGGACAATAGCAGGGACCCTGCGACCGTGAAACATGCCGCCGCGCTTTCGGTCCTCACGCACTCCGCAGCCTAGCTTGTTCCTGGTGTTCGATGAGGCGAAACGGCATGCTCGCGAGGCTGGGCGCCATGTCATTGACTTGTCCGTCGGTGCATCTGACCTGCCCGCGCCGCCAGAGGCACTGGAAGCCTTGAAGCATGCCATCGATGACCCAACCACACACTCATGTAAGCATGGCAGCCACCAGGCATGGCATCAGGGCCACCAAGGGTGTGCCATGTTAACTGCTGCTTCGCTGGCCCTGGCTGGCTTGCAGACTGTCTGCGTAGCGGCACAATGCCGCTCCTGGACGCAGCCGTACAGTGGTATGAGGAGAGGTACGGCGTGAAGCTGGATGCCAAGGAAGAGGCGCTGCTGCTCATTGGCAGCCAGGAGGGGCTAGGTGAGATGCCTGACTTGAGTGCACATAGAGAGACCGATGGTCAGTGCTGATGTCAAATGCAACAGGTGTCTATAGATTATAGTGATGAAAATGAGAGGTGCAATGGCACGCAGCTTGCAATTGCGGTTGCACAGGCCGCAGTGGTGCTGAGCTGGCAGTGGCTGGTTACCGACACTTTGATGCTGGGCATGGTTGTTGGCCGCAGCACACGCACTGCTGGCAGCTGCTGACCATGGAGATGCGATATGCATGACGGACGTTGCGTACCCTTCATACTTTGGAGCAGGTGAGGTGTGCACTCCGCGCCATCCGCAGGTCTCATAGCCTTGAGCTACCTTGCTTGCTGGGAATAGTCTACGCCGCGCCGCAGCTGGCAGTACAGCAGCGTACCAGCACACCTCCCCGCAAAAAAAAAGTGCACGGCCGGCCATCATGACCACCCAGCACAACTCGTTCCCATTACTGCATATGCTCCCTCGGTACGTGATGGAGCCCTTGCCTACAGCTTTTCGTGCGCCACTGAGGCTGCCGTCAGAAAATTGTAACTCAAATCTGCACTGTTGCTTTGTTGTGCATTGCGGTGGCCTGTTGTGCTGTGCAGTGCAGGTAGCTGGGCTGCAGCCCATCTACATGCCGCTCGGCCCCGACCTGCTGCCTCACTTTGAAGACCTGGACCCTGCGGAACTCAAGGCAAAGCGGGCAAAGGTGCGCAGTATGAGGCACGACCCTCAAGGCCCTGCGGTCCTGGCAGGAAGTGTTGTGGTGTTTCATACTTTGACCCATAGTCCTGTGCAAGGGCAGAAAGCAAGTGAGAAGCCCCGCAATGTCAAGCCTCGCTGCTGCTGCTGGGATGGCTGTCCCTTCCATAGAGCACTTCAATGATCCTTTGTTTAGGTTGGCCAGTTGTCACAACAATATATAGCCTTTTTCCTGCCCTTCTTTCACCGCTGCCTTTCTTTTCAACCCCTGTCATGGCAGGTCATGCTCCTCAATTATCCCAACAACCCATCATCGGCGACAGGTGCGCTTGCAAGTTCCGACATCTGGTTCCTTGATCCGACACGCCCAGCTTGGCTGACGCTACATGATATCAAGTAGTCCATGAGATTCACATGCGGCTGACCTTGGCCTGTGGCCGTGCATGCAGCTGATGAGGCGTTCTTCTCACGGGCTATCGCGTTCTGCAAGGCCAACGATCTGCTGCTCATTCATGATGCACCCTACGTAGATCAGGTAAGCTTGTTATAAAGCAGACAGCTTGAAAACCTGGCAAGCCTGGAAACTAGCAAATTCAAATGCAGCAGCGGATGATTTCTTACAATTTTGCAGGGCCTTACCACAAGGCCATCTTTGCTGCTTCTTGTGCTGCAGACCTATGACACAGACCACGCAGTTTCACCTTTATCCTTGCCAGGTGCGAATTTACATTCCTAGAAAGGCAAACGGCTTGTGGAACAGGCTTTGGTTGCAGTTGTGACATGGCTCCCATGTGCTGCAATGTGACAGTTATGCAACAGCAACAGGCCTGGCTAGGGAAGCTGAGCAGCCTGTAATGCAGTTGTCATGCTGCTGCCACTGCGCAGGTGGCAAAGATTGCTGCATTGAGTTGTTCTCTTTCGCCAAGAGCTATCACATCGCAGGCTTCAGGCTGGTAAGCGCGGCTTGCGTGGCGCCGGTGATCTCCTCCCACACATTCGTTGATCATGTCCTCTTGCTGGCAGCCAGCTTGAGCCTAAACATACTGATCGTCCTTGGTGCTTGGCAGGGTTTCGCCCTTGGAAACAAAGATGCCATTGCTGCTTTGGAGAGTATCAAGGCACCAATTGACTTCAATCAGTACATCGGTGAGTGACCAGCTGGTAAGGTATGCCATGCGATTGGGACAGGAATAGCCATCAGCTTGTGGATAAGGTGCTTGACGATAGCTTTGACGAGGGACTCATGATAAAATGTAAAACTCCTTTGGCTTTCAGGAATGCCACTGCCTTTTCAAGTGATCATTGCACACACACGCGCAGACAGTACTGTAGCCACCCTTGCAAACATCGCCGCCTGCTTGCCCCTGCCTGTTGTGCAGGCATCCAGCGCATGGGGATTGCCTGCTTGCGCGCGCCGCGGGAGAGGCTGCGCCACGACGCACACGTCTGGCAGCACCGCGCTGCGGCCATGGCCGATGCCCTCAAGCAGCTGGCTGGCTGGGACATCAGCATTCCCAACAGCTGCATGTGGGTATGCTGCGTATAGGGTTCTGCTTCAAACAGCTGTGTGCAGGGTGTGGGAGCAGTAGGAGCTTATGCTGTGGCCTAACCAGCAGCAAGGTGCTAATATTAACAATGCTGCAATGCACGCATGGGTAAGTTGGTGTGAACGGTCAAGCAGTGCAGCGTGCGCGAAGCGGGGACACACCAGAGTGCTGCATTTGCTTGCATAGCTGTCGTGCACTAAAACCGCAGCCTGTTGATCCTCCGCTTTGCAGGTACCTATGGGCCAGGCTGCCCAATGGCATCACCGACGACCTTGAATTTTGTTCCCAGCTGGTGCAGCAGACTGGCGTTGCGATCTCGCCAGGCCGCAGCTTTGGGCCGGGCGGCTTTGGCTTTGTGCGCTTTGCCCTTGTGCAGCCAGAGGCAGTGCTCAGCGAGGCAGCAGCGCGCATTGCAGGCTTTCTTCAGCAATGGAAGCAAGCAGGACGCAGCTGAGCTGACGCTTCATGTTATCACCCCTGGCCCTTCCTTGTGATGCAGCATGGGATGCGGGCTTGCCTGGATAGAGCATATGAGTTGCACGCGCTGCTCAATTGGCATGAAACTTTCATCCGCACGTGTCGCCCATAACTCCCTGTTGCGCACCTTTTTGAGTGAACCTTGCATCTAATCTTGATGGCAAGACCGCTTTCAGCGTGCAGAGCAGGCCCGACGCGCCACATCTGAAGCCTGCGTGGCTGCCAGTAGAGGCTCCAACACTGCAGCGGTGTAGGGGCGCTAGCGTCGGAGGTTTCGCCTGCTGTATGTGGGGTTGGTGGACCACCAGTGAGGCCCCACACCCATAAAAGACCCCAGCACTTTGAGTCCAAGCAGTGCAGGCAGCGTCGCTTGTGTCTGTCCGAGCTCGCATCGTGCAGCTCAGCTCATCACAGCAAGCGCCTCTCAGCTGCAGCTCCAGTAATTACCAACACCATGTCTGCCTCCATGATGCGCACCACCCGCTCTTCTCGCGCTGCTGGACGCGCTGCGTCCACTAGCGCGGCTGGCACTGCTGTGCCCCGTGTCGCTTTCCGCAGTGGCTGCGCACACACAGGTCCCTGCGCTTGCCGCACCTCGACCGTGTGCGCTGCGAGCTTCTCCACCAGCTTCAACAACACCGATGTTGCGCCCGCGCCTGTGACCACCGCCAACAAGTGGAAGGCCTTCAACGAGAGGGACCTCAACTACAGGTAGGCTGGTGTTGCACATGACAGCTCGCACCCCCAATTACTGGCTTTTCATGGGAAGACTCCAGGCTTAGCCACGCTGGGAGTGCTTGCCTAGAAGGAGCTTGATCAACCAACTGACACTTCTGCTTTCTGTGACATGACTGCAACCCAGGCACCGTCAGGTCCTGAACCACTTCCCCACTGCCCTGGGCGTGGATGATGCGATCTCCCGCGTTGAGACCGTGCTGGCTGGTTACGGTTTCACTGGTGACAACTCCATTGGTGAGCTTCATTCAAGTAGCAACAGGGCAGCCAGCAGTTCAGGACTGGTGCAGCCGAGCAGCAGCACCCAGATTTAGTATCTGACAACAGGCACATTTGCTGACTGTGCTTGCATACGATGCTCCTAATTGTTCCCTTGCAGCCATGACCAACCTGTGCCGCGATGAGGTTACCGCTGTGCTAAAGGACAAGATCGAGTCCGTGTTTGGTGGCTCCTTCAACACCAACGGACTGGGCGGCGTCCTGACCTGCGGTGTGACTGGCATGGGTGCTGGTCTGTCCCACTCCCCCATCTGCGTGAGTATGAGGGTGTAGGAAGTAGGGCTGTGATACAACGAGCATGTTGTAGGGCAAGGGCCTGTGAGTCACCAGCACCCCTGATGAGGTGTTCATGCAAGAACGAGGCTTCTCAGGTTATGGTGCAAGAAGCGCTGGTTCTGACCCTGCCTTGCATCTTCCATCCCCTGCGCAGGACAACGGCCGTGAGCGCTACGTGTTCTTTTCCTTCCCCCACATCGCCATTGACAGCCAGGGTGAGGTTGGCGCCATTGCCAGGCCCGGCCGCGCCGGTACCTCCTGCGCTTGCGGTGCCCTGGCCAAGGCCCTGGGCGAGTTCAAGAAGGAGGGCGTTGACTCCAACTGCAAGGTTCCCGGCGTGCACGACGCTCTGGACCCCGAGTACTCCATCCTGAAGCAGCGCCTGGCCCGCCGCATGAGGTACGAGCGCACCAACACCAACAACCTGACCCTGGCGTCCATCACCGCCATCGCTGAGCGCACCATCTCCAACGACCTGGAGTACCTGATCGGCCAGGCCGTTGACACCAGCAAGGCTGACTACGCCGTCATCACCGGCGTCCAGGTCCACAACTGGAGCACTGACCTGACCAACGGCGGCGCCCCTTCCCTGGAGTTTGTTGCCCCCACCAACGTGTACGTCGTGATCAACGGCGTCAGGATTGACCTGGACCTGACCCGCGTGCCATCCCTGTCTCCCCGCCAGCTGATGATCATGGCCTCCGCCTCCATCGGCGAGCCCATTGA
>JAWZTI010001934.1:0-10537 GCA_039880955.1 Chlamydomonas urium | reverse complement strand
CTCCTCCCCCGTCCCCCCCTCCTCCTTCAAGGGTGGACGCCCAAGTGACCATCACAGAGGGTGCTGGTTCAGTCGCGTCATGCGCGTCAGTCAACGCTGGCATTGAAATGGTGAGTGTGAGCGCTGGGGCTGGGATGAGAGGGTTTGCGGCGTGGAGGGTTGTGGGAGTGATGGCAGGATGGATTCGGTGGTATGTGCCAGCTGACGCGCTAGGCCGACAGCAGGGGGTCAGGGGCGGCAGCAAGCACCAGCGTGTTCCGCCAACCTCAGCTTCCTCAGCGCAAGGCCTGTTTGCATTGTTGGTGAATGCCGCCTAACAGTCCACTGGTATGACAGTGACAGTGCACCCGCTGCATTCTCTCATGACCCCCCCCCTCCCCTCTCCTTAAACCTGTCACACCATAGGCGCTGCAGCTTGCTGGTCTGACCACGGCCGCGGACCTGAACTGCGTCAACATCGCTGGCGGCTACCAGGTCGACGTCCCAATTGCCGGCGACGCCGACCGCTTTTACAACACCATGACCAGCGCATCCTCAGTGGCCTTCGTCGTCAACATGAACATGAACGTGGGCTGCGGGCCAGTGATCACGGTCAGTACCCCCACACAAGTGGGGACGAGGTCATGTATGACTACGTCAGCGTTATGCTGCAAGTCGCCACCGCCCGGTTACCCCTACTATCCTGGCAACCCGGGCGAGCCTCAGCAGTCGCCGCCCCCCGCCAACCCACCGCCATACGACTACCCGCCATTCTACCCTGGCACCCCCAGTGACTACTAGGGTTCCATGGTTGCCAGCTCCCGAGCAGGCGGGCTGCGCTGGTGGCGGTGGCGAGGGAGCCTCTCGCAGGCTCAGCTGCTGTTTTGCAGGCTCAGCTCAGCTGGGCGCAGCTGCGTTCTAAGGGACGCAATGCCCTGCTCGCGGGTGGGCCCATAGCTAGGTACCGTTAGCTTGCGCAGGTCTCTGCTTAATCAAGAATGACAAGAATCACTGCTGTGGCTGTTGTAGCCACCAGGGAGCGTAAAGACTCTCGGAATGCGCAGGGGCCTGAGATGTCCGGCGCATAGCACTTGCAGTGCTGGTCGCCGGTCATGGCGGGCGCTGTTGAGACGTTGTTCATGTCTTATGGCGCTTTAGGCTTTAAGGCTTCCGCCAAGACTGCTGTGTACACTGATGACAGGCTGAGTAGGTGGGTGCGTTCATCCCGTTGCCTGCACTCTGCATTGCCCCCCTCCGTTGGAATCACTCATACTGTTGCACAGCTTGACTTGGCATGAACCAAGGTGCTTTCTGATATGCTTGCCACTTGTGTTGTTTTTTACTGGACGTTACAAGTTGGACGTGGCTTCTTTTGACATGCAAGGCCTGATGGGTGACGTCGATGGGCCAGGGGTGGGATTTATAGCGCCTTCATCCATCAATCTTGCTCAATCAATCAGGAAGGCTTCAAGTCAGCTAAAGACGCTGAAATCGAGTCGAATACGGTTTCAGTAATACCGCATGTATCACACTGCAGTTGGTACATTAACCAACCCTTCCTCTCTGTGTGACCAATGACCTGCCGCTATGCCCACTGCCATGATCAACCAGCCATGATGTGGCCAAGGGCCCAGCGGCCAGCGGTTAGACAGTCCATGTGCAAGTCCTGATCAAGGCTTGATGAGCAGCCGTTCATAGCAACGGTCTTGGAAGCTGCTTTGCTGCAACCGCGAATAGCTGTTCCGTCACCAGTAGTGGTTTTTTCCATGGGTGCCATTGAAACCACAGCCAAAGCGGCCCCCCATACCGAGTTGTAACGACAGCTGCATCAATCACATGACTCCCTGCACCGCTGTGTTGCGCAATAATTGTTGCAGGTGCTGCCAAAGATCATGTCAAGCACGGTTTCAATGCAAGTTCCAAAACATGCACAAGTATGGTTTCGACAAAGGTAGGCTGGGTCAGAAAGTCTCTTAGTGTACAGCAAGGTGTGGTCCAATTAGCCGAAATTCCCCTAAAGGCCTGACCCGGGCACTCAGGCAGGAGTTGTGGACAGTGGCCCAGTGCTATCATGCAATTGCACAGCGCCAATCAGCCAACTCTCCACGAACACTCAACAAGCGGACACCGTCCATCTGCTGCCAGCGCTGTGGCCATTGTCTTCGACAGCAACGATCCCGAAGTGTCAAGAATTGTGCTGGCCGGCATCCGGCTGCCGTGCACTGGGCTGTTGTGGAAGCTTGCGCTGTCGCTGCCATTGTGACGCTTGGCTGGTGGGATGCTTGTGATGTTGCATACAGCTGTGTCGTCATTGGTAAAGCATGGGAAAGGACTAAATCTTCTGGATCTTGGCCGCCTGCACCAGCGGGTTGTTGTCTGCAATCTTCAGCCTGCCCATAGCCTTCCAGTCGAAAGTGCAATTGTGGCCCTCCGCGTGGCGATGCTGCCCGCAAAACGTGAGACCGCAGCGGCATTTGAAGCCCGTGAGGCCGAGCTTCTTGCGGCAGCACTCGACGTTGCACCTGTGGCGAGCGGAATTGGGGGTGGGCTTGGGAGGTGAGCCCGACTGCACGGCAAAACAACCATGCGCACGAGCAAGACCACAGCCACGGGAAACAATCTGCAAGCGCTCCTGCCTTGACATCTGCCCTGCAAACACAGCAAGTTGGCATGCCCAGGCAGAACCTCAGGCATGTCGACATCAAGCCAGCCCGACACAATCGCGCAGCGCTGGCCCACCAGCAAAGCGACGGCAGCTTACTTGTTCGTAGATGGTGGCGCTGGTGACCCTGCACCGCTGCTGGGCGCTGCTGGCGTGGACGAAGCCTCGGGGGACGAAGCGGGCAAGGCTTCCGCTGGCGCAGCCGCGGCCTCTGCAGCAGCAGGCTGTGAACTCGACGCCGTCGCTGCCTGCACGGCTTGTGCGACAGAGGTGGCATTTTGCTTGGTGCCCTCCGTTTCCCTGAAGCATTTGCTGCACATCCCGTGCGTGCCAACGTTGCTGCGAGCAGGCAGAGCGAAGGCACAGGACGGTGAGACCCGTGCGCAGAGGGGAAACTTCTGGCTGAGTGACGCGTCCTGGAACGTGGCTGCTAGGGCTGTGACCACAGCGCAGCGCTCTCGCCGAGCGACCCCAATTCGTGCAACTCACGCGAAGAAGCCGCAACCGTTGGAGCACAGCGTGGGCTGAGGCTGCGACTCGACGCCCTGGTTGGGGTGGCCGTTCATGGTGTCTGAGGGCTGGGCAGCGGGCGTTTCAACAATGAGTAATCGTCGCTGCGAAGGGCGTGCCAGGGATTGCAGAAGCAGTGCACTGCTGTATGCGTCGCGCGACACACTCATGACATCATCCACACATCAACCACGGTCCACATCATTTCACACCGCTATTGTAGGTCAGCCTGCACGAACCACTCCCTCGGCAAGCAGCCCGCACAGGCCGAACGCTCCGGGGCTGCACTACGCCACAATCTGCACGCGCTTTACCTTTTTTCCTCGCTTTGGTCAGATCCGGTGTTGGACAGCTAGGCCGTGCTAGTGCTGCCAAATGGAGTTTGGCATGAGCCATGGAGGTGCAGCAGGTGGAAGCACCGGCTATGGCGGAACTTCCAGCATGGGCCACCAGCCTGCAGGCAGCATGGAGTGGTACACCCCATCAGCGAGCTACAGCTATCAGACTGGTGCCCCGGCAGGGGGCCATGCGTCGTCATACAGCATGCATGGATCCATGTCGGGGGGGGCAGGCAGCTTTGACGACGAGCCACCGCTGCTAGAAGGTGCGCATATTTGAGACTTGACCTGCAGCCATCTCACTCCCCACGCATATCAATCGTGTATCTTGCCATGCCCTCTTGCATGGACCACCAGAACTGGGCATTGACCTGGGGGGTATCTTGAAGAAGACGCGCTCGGTGCTGCTGCACCGTCTGGACAATCGTGTGCTGGACGACCTGGACATGGGTGGCGCGCTGGTCTTCGTGTTTGTGCTTGGTGGCCTGCACCTGCTGGTGAGCGTAGGGCAGCTTGGCTACTGGTTGCTGAGCAGGACGAGACGCAGTGGCGGCAGCGTGCACCTGCTGCACAGGCAGCACCCTGCAAGTGCTAGTGGAGGAAGGGGAAGCGGGGCAAGCAACAGAGGGGGCCAACACATTGGCACACGCTCAAGCTAGGACTGCCCCTCCCCAGCCCCTGCCTTGCGGTCTTCTTTTGCTGCTTGCTCGAGTCAATGACCAAATGAAGTTGGCACCATCATTCGCTGTCACATGCTGATTTCATCCTGCCCCACCCTCTTGCCTCCTTTGCCCTTGGCCCAATGTCCCCATGTCCCCTGCTCAGATGGGCAAAATTCACTTTGGCATCATTCTGGGGTGGAGCGTGGTGCACTCCTCTGTGCTGTGGTTTGTGATCAACCAGCTAGCGGGCGCGGAGGCAGCAGAGGCCAAGGGCCTGGACCTGTACAGCATCTGCTGCATCGCAGGCTACTGCATGGTGCCGTTGGTGGTGTACAGCGCAGCTAGCCTGCTCATACCGAGGTGGGAAAGGGGGGAAGGCGCTGGCAGGGGCATTCTTGTACTAGCCAGTGCTTGGAAGGGCATTTCTGGGCAGGCGGTGAACGGCGCTAGGTGCTCAGGATGTGGGTGCATGCAGGAGTGCTTTGGGCACTGACCTCAAGCAAGCTGCAGGGGCTGTAAAGAACCGGTCCTCAGTGTGTGTGTGCACTGGGGGCGGCATTTGGGCACTGCTCTCACATGAGCCATGTGCAGCTGGTCCATTTCCTGGTTGAGGTGTGGGTGACGTGTGCCATTCTTGACCATTGGTTTATTCATCCATTCATTCATGCGTCCATCTGTCAATCCACTCATCAATCCTTTCCCACACAACATCCTGCACAGGGGCCTGCTAGCCCTGGCGCTCGCGGCTTTCTGTACAATATGGAGTGGCCACACGGCGGCCAAGATCATCGTGCGGCGCACACCCGCCCTGGAGGGCATGCAAGGCCTCATCATGTACCCCTGCGTGCTGGTGTACGCAGCCTTTGCCATGCTGTGTGTGTACTAAGATTCGCACAGGCTTCCGTTCGTTAGGTTGACACTTGCTGCTGATTAGGGCAGGGGGGCAGGCGGCTGCAGGCAGCCCCATGCTGCGTGGTCAGTGAGTACTGTCCTTCTGCGTGGCATTACACTTTCTTCATTCCTAGCCAAACGGACGGTCTATTAGAGCTGTACATGTTATTGTGAGCAAGTTCGCAGTCACATTGTTAAATCGGGCACCCACAAGCTGGCAACAAACAGTCCTGTAAAAGAATCTTGCAGCAGCGGTCAGCTGCAAGTCACTGTTACGCCAGCTTACAATTTGGCTTCATCATTTCTTTGTTGAGAGGTCGTAGTGGCCCTGAGTGGGTTGTGCCTTCCAAGGACGAGCAGCAAAAGTCATAAAAATCTCTGGTGCGTTCCACAACCTGGGGAAAGCTCAGCAGTTACACTCTTTCAAAAATAACGACCCAAGCCGTTAGGGCCCTGGCGGCTGATGCACTGCCGCCAGCAGCTGCTGGAACCACCCCGTGCTCTGAACCCTTGCCAGGTCAGCATCTGATGCCAGGTCAGCTGCGCTCACACCTCCACACTCCAGCAGCGCCATGAGTGCAGCCTGTGCCTGCTCCTCACGGCCCGCCAACGCCAGTGTGCAGGCATGGTTGAAACGCACGCTGCAGCGCTCGGAAAACGCACCCAGCTGCAGGCAGGTGGCACGGAGGAGCGCAGGGGCAGGAGAGCGCGTGAGGGCAGGACAGCTATAAAAGGACAGCTTTAGGGCAGGACAGCCCGAGCCCCTTTCCACATCAAGCCGCTCACCCACACACCTTTCCCACCTGCGCCAGATGTTGCAGCGCCGCTACACGACAACACTGCCCACGCCTGCCGAATTCCCCCCCCCACTCCCCGGCCTCCAGCATCCTTCAGCACACCCCTGCCCACCTGCGCGGGGTGCTGCAGCGCTGCTTCATAAGCAGCTATGCTGCTGCTCCAGTGTGACTCGGCTGCTGCGGCATCGCCCGCACCTGAAACCAGCTTCGCCAGGCTGGCATGCGCCTCTGCACAGCCAACCTGTGTCGTGGGTTGGCGTGGGCAGCACAGGCATACAGTGCAGAGCAGCGTGGGCACGAACAGCATAGCAGCGCAGACTCACAGAGAGCGGCAGGATACGCGGTGTCCATTGATGCAGTCCAATGTTGTGATGCTGCCGATTTTTTTTTTTGCCCTCATTAACATTGTTTGGGCAAACGCTTGCTTTGTGTAGCTGAAACAACATGCAATCGGCTCACATTGGGGGGTTCAAACGCTGAGCTCACGTGTCCATCACTAGCACTGACCCACAGCCACCGCTGCCTTGACCATGTCAACCCCACACATTTGCCTTCCACACTTTTCTCAACAACCAGCCCCACAACCTGCGACACTCGCACCCCAGCCCACCCACCAGTGCCTCGCTGTTGTTCCTGTTCAGCACCAGCGCCGCACCATAGCCCTCGCGCAACGCCCTCTCCAGCAGCTCAGCAGCAGACCTCGCCGGACCCGCTCCCGCTCCAGGCCCCGACCCCACTTGGATGCTCTGCCCTGCGTTCCCGGAGACGCCGGCCATGAACTCGAACCCTGAGCCCTGGTGCTGCTGCGCCAGCTCAGCGGCGGCTGCCAGGGTGTCTCCCAGGCGGATCAGGGGCTCCGGGTCTGCCAGGGCAAAGGAGGCGCTGTGCTGCAGGCGGGCGGCAGCTTGCTCAAGAAGGGAGCGGCGGGCGATGGGGTCCTTTGGGGTAAAGAGGATGCGAGGCGGGGTTGGGGGCGAATGGGCGTAATGCTGATGGGCAAAGGCCTCTTAACCAAGCCTGCAAAGACGTCCACTGCCCAAGCAGCGCAACAGCCCATTGCCGCAGTTGGTTGTCACCGTCACGGTCTGCCTGTGTGATGGACCTGCGCTGCCAACTGCGGCCCATTGCTCCAGTTACACGTATCCAGCTGCATGCTGCGCCCAGGGCCCGCGCAGAGCACCTACCTGCTGCATTTGTGCTGCAGACAGCAGCCCGCTACCCCAGTTGCACAGCAGCCCCGGCAGGTCATCGCCCTGGCTGGAGTCGCACAGCGCACATGACCGCTCATACGCCTCCAAACCCTGGCGGCAGGCCTCCTCTGCCTCAGACCTAGGGTCTTGGCCCTGCGAGTTGTGCAGATGCGTCATTTCAAACGACTCATTTGCGTGCTCAGGTTGCATTGTCAAGGATGCTTTGCATTCCATGTGATGACCAGGTAGCAGGTATGGGCTGCCTCAGCTCTGACCCCAGCTCTTACAACCTCCTTCTGCACATCCCCTCCCCTGCATGTGACCCCTGATGCACCCTCCCGACTGCGAGTGGAGTGTCCCCTCCGCTCGTCCGCCCTCCCCTGCAAGCCCCCGTCCCGTGCACCTCCTCCAACACAATCCCCCTCCCTCCCGCACCTGCCAGGATAGCACCGCCCCCTCTGCCAGCAGCTGCGCCGCAGCCATCAGACAGTCCGCAAGGTTACTCCAGCCTGCAGCGTCCTCTGGCTCCTGCTGCAGCGCCGCTTCGTAGCACAACTTCGCCTCGCGGTAGCACGTAGCCGCCTCCGCCGCCGCAGCAGCTGCAGCTGCAGAGGGAGGCGCCGGGGAAGCGAGCGTCCCGCTGCCGCCGACACTGATGTCCCCCGGGGTGGGGTCGGCGGGCGTTGGCGCTGCGCACTCCTGCAGCGTCTCGGCGAGCGAGCACAGTGTGTTGCCGCAGTTGGTCGCAGCGTCCTCGCGCACCTGCCCCAACGGCGTCAGCACCTCGCGGTACGCCGTCGCCGCTCGGCGGTACATTCCGGCCGCCGCGTGCCGCGCCTGGCGCTCCGCGGACCAGCTGCCGGTGTCGTCTGGCAGCGCCGCGCACGCCTCGCGCATGGCGTCGCCGCACAGCTGCATGCACCATGCAAGGCCGAAGCGCGCCTCCTGCACGTCCTCCGCGCCCAGCCCCTGCTGCAGGGCGGCCTGGTACAAGTCCTATGAGGAGGGTCCGGAAGGGTATGAGACAGACAGGGAGGGTTGATGAGGGATCAGCGTGTCCAGGTGCGTTGCTGTTGAGTGTTTGTACTGCCTGTAAAATTGGAGAAGGTACACGTCACCCCAGTGTGTAAGCAGTGCGTAGCCCCTCAGGTTGAAGCAACATGTGTGAGGACCTGGAATCATATTCTGCATGCAGCTCTTGGGCCCAGCAACGCCACAGCGGCAGTGCACGCACCGCGGCCTGCTGCAGCACCTGCACTGCCTCCAGTCCCTTGCGCCGCTCGCCACGTTGCTTCAGCGTATCAGCTTCTACAGGTTCACAACCACGGTCAGGTACGTCAGAGCACAGAGGGTCCGCCATGTGCTTGCCAGCGTGCCATCCGGGTTTGTACTGACCAGCAAGTGTTTGCGCTGCTGTGTTGGCGCGAGAGCCTCCATCACGCCCTCGTGACTTTGGCGGCATAACGTTTGACGCAGCTGCTAGGTCGGAATGAGCAGCAAATCAGAGAAACTCCTGGGCTGCTGGCCACTCTCTCTCCACACCTCCTGTTGCATGTTGCGCGTCGCGACTGCGATTCGCGATATGGACATGTTCGCGCGGGCCTGAACCAACCACTGGGCAAGCGGCCGCTGAACACACACGCGCCATGCAGGCTTTGGCAGCGGGTGTGGCAAGGCCCAGCACCACGCCCCTGCCCACCTTCGAGCTGGGCTCGCGGCAGCAGCATGATGCGGCAGCAACACGTACAGAAGCAGCGTCATTAAGCGCGTCAGACTCCTCAAGCTCACAGGACGAAGCGCCTCGCGCTGGACCAGGACAGGAGCAACATTCACCTGCTGGGGTGGACACCAGCAACCTGCCGATCGTCACCCCGTCGCGCATCCGCATCGACTCCAAGGTGCTCGCGTGCCACACGACGTCTCAGTGGCTCACCAATGCCATCTTTGCCGCACTCATCCTGCTCAAGGTACGGTGCCAGTCCAATCCCATGCATGCCCCATGTGCTGCCAACCGTACAGTTATGCCCAGGGAAGGGGCTTTGGCCTTGAGGTTCAGAGCAGACCAGCAGGTGTGACAGCCTTGCCTGCAGCAGTGCTTGGGTTGGGGAAGAGGGGGAAATCAGCAAGCCCGACCCCATGTTGCTTACAACAAACAAGGTACTGGTGTTCCACCCTTGCCCATCACATGTCCCACTGCCACTGAGGCCCCTTTGCATCCCTTGTCCCTTGCCCCGCTGATGTCCTGCAGCTTGATGGTACACTGACCCGGACGTCGTGGTGGGTCATCTTCAGCCCGGCCTGGCTGAGCCATGTGCTGCACATATCGCTGCAGATTGTGGTGCTGCTGGCAACGGTGAGCGTTTCCACACTTTCCACACAGGCGGGCACACACAGGCATGCACACCGGGGGGCAAACACGGGCATCAGGCACATCGCCCATGCGCAGCAGCTGGGGCTCAACAGCAAGACGCCACAGCTTGCGTGCATGGCGTGCATGCACAAATGTGCTTGAGAAGGAACGCGATGGCAGGGCAGCACTTGCAACATGATGTACATTAGTAAGTGGGCAGTACAGCCTCTACATTTGCTGCCCACATGGGACAGGTTCAGGGGTGGCAGTCGTCATCATCAGGCAGCGGGCGCATCAGCAGCTACTGGTACGCGGCGGGTCAGTGCAGCTGCGGCATCATGGCGCATGGGGCCGGCTGTTGCTACACTCATGCTGTCACCACACTTGCACTGCAACACCTACGCCGCACAGGGGGTCAAGGGCCTGGCAGTGGTCTGCATCAATAGCAGTTCAGGACGTTGACAAACAGCAGTTCCCAAAACTTCGCTTGGTC
Source organism: Chlamydomonas urium (assembly GCA_039880955.1). Taxonomy (NCBI): domain Eukaryota; kingdom Viridiplantae; phylum Chlorophyta; class Chlorophyceae; order Chlamydomonadales; family Chlamydomonadaceae; genus Chlamydomonas; species Chlamydomonas urium. Next base: position 665 of record JAWZTI010001934.1, on the reverse strand, counting down.
TATAGACCTGCAGTCAAACCCAGGGGCTTCCGGAACTCTCCTCGCACATTGATATAAAGCCAAGTGCGCTCAGCCGCCACCGCCTCCGTGCCCACCTGTTAACAGGAGTCAATGATCCTGCGTCAGATCGGGCCCCCGCCGCCCCTCACCGCCACCAGTGGGCTGCACCTGCAGTACTCAATGGTGCTGCGGACGCGCTCGCGCTCGCATATCATTGATAATGTCAACTCGATCATCGACTCGGCTGCCATGTTCATTGTCAAGGTGTGGGGGTGGTGGAAGAGGGTAAGGCATGGTTGAGGCTGTAGGCAGAAGCTTAGGAAGCTGGGGGCCTGCAAGGACGTGGTGGCAGAGGGACGGGGGTAAAGGGCAGGGTGGGGCCTGACGGGGACAGGGGCAGGGGCATGGGATGCGAAAGCTGTGGGTTGTTGAAATGACAAGGAAGGGGGGCGGTTGGTGGCTTGAACAAAAAGGGCAAGCAACAAAGCAGAGCTGCCAGCGACGCTGCATCCAACCAATGCCCCACACCCATGTCCACACTTCCACTTGTCCCGTAGGGCCTGTTCTGCTGGCTTCTCGAGGCGGGGCTGCTTGGGACTGTGTCCCTGCGCACCATCTTCTCACCCTTCTGGCAAGTGCGGGGCTGTGCGCAGTGGGGATCGGGG
>JAWZTI010001932.1:0-10544 GCA_039880955.1 Chlamydomonas urium | reverse complement strand
GGAACGGGCAGCAGAACAAGACACCTGAGGGTGAAGGACAGGGCATTTGAAGGGGAAGCAAGGGGAAGCAGAGACAGGGCAGGAGGTCGCTGCAGGGGAGGAAGGAAGAATCTAGCATGGCAGGATGGGTGGAAAGGCAGGGGGTGAGAGAGGGGGGGAGGGGAGGGAAGAACGTAGGACGGCAGGTGTGTCAGACCCTACTGCTTTTTGCTACAACGCCATCACCCCCAGTAGCATTGAGCAGGTTCAGAACTCCGATCACAGCAGACACACGTGGCCCCGTCTACAGTTCAGACTCTCTAAACGTATGTGCGGACTCCAGCTCTGTTTGCTTGTGATGGGTTATTTGCACCTTGGCTTGCCTGGCCATAGTAAATCCTGGTCTGTGTATGTGCTGAGCTCAGCGCTTCCTTGCCTGGCCCTTGTGCTGCCCCTTGGCCCCTCAGGCCATCTGGAGCGTCGTGAACTGGAAGAACGTGGAGTCGCGCCTGGCAGCTGCCAAGAAGTGAACGGGCGACAGGGCGAGAACCCCGGGAGGGGCTGCAGGCAGGGCCATGCAACACAGCTACATGACGGCGTGTGGTAGGCCAGCAGGCGACAAGGCAAACACCCGATGAGCGGCTGTGGGGCCATGCAACGCAATGGCACGGCCGCATGTGGCAGGATTGTTGAACGCCACAATATTGAATGCCAGCTGGGCTCCCACTTTCATACACTCGTCCTGGCATTATTTCTTCATGGAAGGCCCTGGAGAGGGGGCTGCTGGTGCTGGTGCTGAGTTGGATGTAGCTCTGCTTCAAGCGCTTGTTGACAGGTCAGCTTTGTTGTACATGTCGTCCATCGCTGGCTAGCTGTTGTTAGTAACAACTTGTCACAGGTTGGGTGCATGCATGCCGCTTCTCCAGTCAAATGGCAGCACACCATTGCACATGAGCTGTGTACTTGCCCATGGCCCGAATGGCCACAGCAACGGTATTCAATTGACATGCACGGCGTGCACATGCCGTGCACGGCGTGGAACTTGCGCGGCAAGCTGTAGCTGTCTGAACAACAACACTGGTAAGGTTGTCAGCTCTTCAAGTTTTAAGCCAGGCTTGTACATTGCAAGCAACGCCCTGAACAGTCCCGCACAACTGCACATGACCCCTCGATGAGTGAAAGCAGAACTGCACCGGGTGTCAGGGTGCTGCACCAGATGCAGCTAGCTTATTGATATGCAAGCGGCTGCTGCCAAGGTGAGACACACACGGCTCTGCCAGTGGCCGCAGTGTTGAGGGCACTCCTCGCCGGCTGCTGGTGGTTGGGCAGAGGCGCCTTCACATATACACAGTGAAAATCATACATGCTGAGCTAGGCTACCTGAACTTGTACTTGTGTTCAAATCACACAATCCGCAGGGCGCACAGGATTTTCAGCCCCTAATGCTGCTCTGATGCTTAAACAGTTTGCCAAGGGTGTCAGCCTTTGCTGACCTGGGCCTTGGTGGGGCGCAGCAGGGGCTTGTTCTCAAGGTAGGCGTTGAGCAATAGAAACATGCGCTCCGGCTGGACGTAAGGAACCCTGTCGCGGGACAGGGTTGGCGCAACAGGGCTGGTGCAACAGGGCTGGTGCAACAGGGCAGGTTTGCTCTGGAATCTGGCCAAAAGGCGGGGCCCCACCCCAAGGCAACTCGGTTCCAGGCATCATTATCCGCACGCCCTACTGTGCCGAGCTCGGCTCTGTTGCAGTGAGGTTAGCAGAGTGGATTTGGGCTGCATGCTCCCAAGACTGTTATTGCTACCGCTGCTGCTGCTACTTCTTCTACTTCTACAGCTGGTACCTCCACTGCGAATACTGCTACTACTGGTGCAACCTTTACTACCATGCTGCCTCTTGCTTACATGTGGCCGGCATTGCGGACAGTCGCCAGCAACAGGCCGTTGTAACTCACTGAGTACCCCCCAACCTGCAAAGCTCAGGGGCGGTCAGGGGGGAAGAGGGGCACACAGCTTAGCAGCAGCAAAGAGCAGACAGCTGCAACAATCACATTTGTCCACGTGAAATTCCGGCCGTATTTGCACCACGCCACAGCCCATACACCTGCCCCGTCCCCCCGTGGCCCCACTCAGCTACATGCAGCGCACACTGCACATGCACCAGTCCCATCCCCTTCACTCTTCACCCCTCTTCTTCCCCGCCCGTGTCCCCGCATCTGAATGCGTGACCCTTGCTGCCCCTCTCACTTGTGTTCCTGCCAGCCAGGGTCCCCACTGGTCGCTGGGGTCGATCAGGGGCAGCTCCAGACCTGACACCCAACGACGAGTGCCCACCAGCGGGACCATGCCGTCCACGTCACCGGTGAAGACGAGGATGCGCAGGGAAGCTGCGGGGAAGGGGGGAAGAAACAGTGGGGAGCAGTGGTGGGGAGCAGCAGGGGGACAGAGCAGCAAGANGCAGGCCCGACACCCAACGACGAGTGCCCACCAGCGGGACAATGTCGTCCACGGCACCAGTGAAGACGAGGATGCGCGGGGAAGCTGCAGCAGGCAGTAGCAGGAGGAACAGGGGGAAACGGGAAAAGCGTCTTGAGGGTGAACCAAGGGGGGCAAGTGGGGGGAAGCGGCAGGGAGCAGGGCGTCGGGCAAGAGGAAGGATGCTACAGCAGGGACGGGGTGTGGGCTTGTACAGCTAGCCTCACGCTGTCATGCAGGAAGCCTTGAGTAGCTCATGATAAGTTGTGCTAATACAGCAGCCTGCAGTCATTCCCCCGCCCCGTAGCCCCGTCTCCCCCCCCTGTTGACCCCTTGCCCTCAACCCAGATTGTTTTCCCTCCCCTTTCCCCGCCCCCCCGCCCTGTCCCACACATGTGTTGAGTAGCCAGCGGTACACCGGCAGCATGGAGGTCCACAGGTCTGCAGTGGAGTACACGATGTCATCAGAGCAGTCCTTCCAGCGGCCACGCAGCGGGGGGCTGGTCTGGTTGGCATGGAGCGCCCTGGTGGGTGCAGCAGGCAGGGTAGGGGACAAGTCGTCCATTAACCCTCTCCCAGTTCACATCGGGTTTTCGTTTGCTGCTTCTTTTGACGTTGCTCTGGTTGTGAGGGTCTGCTAGTACGGCTGCTTCTTCCTTTGGAGGTGCCCCCCAACACCAGCATTGGCGTTGGCATCAGCACCAGCCACAGCATCAGCAGGCTGAGCGAAGAGCAGCGCCACGCAAGCAGGGTGGGCAACACATAGACCGCTGCTACTGCAAGGAGGCAGTGGTTGTGAGTGACCGCTGCTACTGCAAGGAGGCAGTGGTTGTGAGTGACCGCTGCTACTGCAAGGAGGCAGTGGTTGTGAGTGACCGCTGCTACTGCAAGGAGGCAGTGCTTGTGAGTGACCGCTGCTACTGCAAGGAGGCAGGGGTTGTGAGTGACCGCTGCTACTGCAAGGAGGCAGTGGTTGTGAGTTCTCACAATTCAATTGTGGCTCACCTTTGTACTGCGGGCAGGTTCAGGTACGTCTCCACCTCGTCGTCCACACCTGCAGTGCATACCAGGACCGTCTAGATCGTCATGCCACACCCCAGGTCAGGCCCAAGCACCAGATCAGGCTCTTGCAGTACCCAGGCTCCCCAAGCACCTCGTTTTGATTGGCAGAAAGACGCCGAGCTGCACTCAAGGCATCGTCGGGCGCCAAGTCAAACATTTCCCTCCCCTTGCACAATATGGAATCTCCCGGAAACGCTTTCCCCACTTGCGATCCCACTGCTGCTGGGTGCCATGCCACCCCCTTCCTGCAGCGTCAGGCACCCAAGCCCTTCTCTACTACCCCTGCACCCTGTCCACTCAGCACTGCACCAATCCACGCTCGGCCGTGGATCCCCAGCTTGCGCCTGCTCCCACCTCTTCACAACAGAATGGCCGAGTGACTCACAGGGGTCGTAGCGAAGCTCCTCGTCGCCGCACTCGCTTCGCACACGCCGTGCGTCGCCCCTGTCACTATTGTTGCTGCTGTCTGCCCGCCCCTGCCCTTGGCCCTCAACCTGGCCCTGCCCTTTCCCCTGGTTTGGGCCCTGGCCCTGCCCCTGCTCCTGCCCCTGGCCTTGGGCCTCGGCCTGCACACGCCGCCGTTCTCGCCCCTGCAGCCATACGAGCGACAGAAGGGCAGTGCTGAGAGCACGCAGCAGCGGTCAGGTGTTGTGGGGGGCACACACCCAAGGCTGTTCACGGCCCAGTGAGCCAGCCGGCGTGATGCTTTGAAGCTGGAGGAGTGGTCAGTGGGGCATGCATGAGCCAACCCAACCCAGGCGTGAACTGGCGCAAAGCTAGGCAGGCAGAAGCACCGCTCGGGCATGCCCAGGCACAGCCGGCCCTCATGGCATTTCACGGACGGTATCAGACACTGCTACTAGTTGAGCATGAATAGGCCACGCCTAGACATGCACTGACACTTTCCAGGCACACACTGGCACAGCTCACGCGTAAACAGGCCCAGAGCAGCACTGCTGAACAGCACTTCCGCAGAGCGACACTGCCCCGCCGATGTTCAGTGGCCAAGGTCAGACCGCTCCTCCCCACCGCACCTGCCCCTCATCCCTGTCGGAGCTCCAACGTAGGGCCATCCAGTCTGACAAACCCAGCAGTCCTGTCCGCACCTCCACCTGCTCTGCACCCTGCACCCTTCCTCCCCCTGCCCTCAGCTCTGCGCTGCCCGCTCCCCTTGGCCCCAGCTGCCCCACATCCGCTGCATTTCGGCTGCCTGCTTGCATAGCACCACCAAGTGGCCGGACACTCCTACTCCTGTCAGCGCTGTCAGCACGTAGCCCCGCTGCCCTGCTGCTTGCCGCCCCTGGCTGTGGTCCTTTCGGGCTGCCATCTGGCTGTGGCCTCCTTGTGCTGTCGTCAGGCTGCGCCCCCCTCTTTCCGTCCTCTGGCTGTACAGGCCTGGGGCCAAGTAGGTGTCTGGCCATTGCTTGCGCCTCTGCTCGCGCCTGGCGCGGCACACAGGTGTCAGCACTGCAGAGAAGCATGTGCCAAGGTGTGCAGCACATGAGGTGGGCGCTGCAGGGAAACATGGTTCTTGCAAGGTGCAGCACATGAGGTGGGCGCTGCAGGGAAACATGGTTCTTGCAAGGTGCAGCACATGAGGTGGGTGCTGCAGGGAAACATGGTTCTTGCAAGGTGCAGCACGAGGTGTCGGCACTCGGGGATGCATGGGCCAAGCAATGCAGCACTTGCGGTGAGCATGGTAGCGCATGTGCAACTGACCCCTGCCTCTGCATCAAGGAGCAGCCGGGGTGTTGAAGACACGTTGGTGCTGAGGCACAGCCCTCCCACATCGCCCCTGCTTTTGCATGTGCATGTACCACACCCACTAGATTTCGTAGATGTTGATTGGCCCCATCTCTCGGTCCGCCCTGAGCATCACAGGTGGCAGTAGCATGGACAGGGTGGGGGGGACGCTGTGTGAGTGCTCAGGACACTCCAGCCCTGCCCCATAGCACAGCCCCTCACACCACTGCTGCATCCTGCGCCAAGCCTGCAAAGCCCTCATGGATCTTCTAGCGCTGCTGCCCCTGAACTCACCGTTTGAAAGCGGCGTTGCAAGCTGCATGCCTGTCTGCATGGCCAGCAGCACAGAGCGCACCCAGCACTTGTGAGAGGGGTAAGGACGAAAGCTGCAGGGCTCCCCCTCCCCCCTGATTCCCCCCTCCAGCAGATGTACTGGCGGCACCCCCTGAACCTGCACGCAACCCTGGCAAGTGCTGCTGCTGGTAGCCAACGTGGTAATGCCTCTAAATCGCAGTGTGCTAGTGCCTCATACCTTCCGCTTGCGCAGCCAGGCCGCATGCACGACGTATCTCATCCGCGCTGCCGTCACTGATGAGACCATGCGACCACAGGAAGTCAGCAGAGCCCTGCGACAGCAGCCATGCACTGATATTTTGAGCACCCATATTGATATTGATATTGATATTTTGAGCACCCTTTTTGGTAATGGTAATGATGTTGATATTGGTATTGATATTTTGAGCACCCTCAGCCAGCAACAGATACAGTGGGCGGACAAGCCCTGAACCACCCACAACATAACCAGCCGCCTGCCCTGTTACGTTGATACAGCTGTTGCCACCGTGAGGCTTGTTGTTGTTGCGCCCAAGCTGCCAGCTCATGCGTCACAATAGAAGCCACATCTATGAACTGTGTGGCGTGTGGCGTAACGCTGGCTTACCATCCTGTCGATTGTGCGGTCCGTTGAGGGGTTGCCCACAAGGAAGCCCTTGAGACGAAGCGCTGTCGCGGGGTCGCGCTGGTTAGCCTGCATCAGGGTGAGGAGGGGTTTGAGGGGGCCCAGGGGTGAAGGGGTCAAGGTACAATGTCAACAGCAAGCTGCAACTCCGCACTGCCCCTGACCGGGTCGGGCTGGTTGGCCTGCATCAGGGTGGGGAGGGGGTTCAAATGACCACAGGTTAAGTGGCCAAGGTAGTGCAGCGCCTGCACCAGCAGCAGGCTGCAAATCCGCACTGCCCTGACTGGGTCGTGCTGGTGAGCCTGTCAGAAGGGGGAGGGGGTCGAGAGGGCCACAGGTTGAGGGACCAAGGTGCAACGTCAGCAGCAGGCTGCGACTCCGNGCCCTGACTGGGTCGTACTGGTGAGCCTGTCAGAAGGGGGAGGGGATCGAGAGGGCCACAGGTTGAGGGACCAAGGTGCAACGTCAGCAGCAGGCTGCAACTCCGCACTGCCCCTGACTGGGCTGTGCTGCTTGGCCTGCATCAGGGTGGGGAGGCGGTTGACAAGGCCACAGGCCAAGTGGCCAAGTGGCCAAGTGGCCAAGTGGCCAAGTGGCCAAGTGGCCAAGTGGCCAGGGAATTGCAGCGCCAACATCAGCAACAGGCTGCAATCTATGAGTGCCCCTGATTGAGCAGCAGCTGTTGCCGCCTCACAGTGTCCGGAAAACCCTCATGTCTGCACCACTTGCAAGCACAGCTTCACTGCACATAGCACACATGGCACAGCGTCACTGCGCATAGCACACCACACGGCGGAGCGCACAGAACCATGTTAAATGGTCCGTTTGCGAGCACAGCCACTTCTATCGCGGGTGGTGCAGCTTGGTTCGCCCCCTTTGTGCCCTAATGGCATCCTATGGACCCAGAGCAAAGCGTGCCTACCTGCAGAGTATGCTGCGCCAGCAAGGGGATGTAGTGGCCTGCATAGCTCTCGCCTATGGGGCCAACACCAGCAGCAACACCAGCAGCGCAGCGCTGTTGTTGTCAGTGTGACACAGTAGCTGAATGCTGGTATGTGCTGTGTCTTGCAGCACACGTCTGAGGGTCGTGTCTTGCACCAAGGGCCCAGGGTCTCTCAGGGTATTGCGCTAAGGGTAAGGGCTGAGGGCCTTGACTTGCACAAATTGTGTGCTGCTCCTCACCACTGTAGAACAGGTCATTGCGCCTGAGGTGTGGGAAGCGGGACATGAGGCCCAGCAGGAATGCATGCGTGTCAATCACAACGTCCCTGTCACCTGCAGAAGCACACAGGGCACCGTACGCAAGCAGCCTGTGAGCTTGACAGCAATTGTTTAGCAAACACGTGCCAGTGACTCTCGGATGCACAGCGGGCGCTGCTGCTGCTCGTAGAGCTGCTCCTGGTTCTGCTCCTGTCACTGCGCCTACTCCTGTCAATGTTGCTGCTCCGTGTCCTGATCTCGCAGCCATGGACTTGCACGGCCGTTGCCTCAGCCATGCCCCCTTTGCCCAGCAACCATGCCCAGCCCCAGCACCAGCCCCAGCCTCATACCCGAAACCGCGTGGGCCCTGTGCTCATCTTGCCTGTGTGTGCATCAGAGGATCTGTTGCTGTAGCTGAAGCCCACAAACGCAGGCACTTCCACAAACACAGTGGTGGCGACGCGGTTCCATGCCCAGGGGTTGGCCTGGGGATGAAGGGAAGCAATGGGCAGGGAGGTGAGGGTTGATATGCAGGGAGCGAAGGGCAGGTGAGGATGCCAACAGGCACCCAGTCCAATACCACAGCCAAGCTACAAGCACCTCAAAGGCGTCTGCCCGTAAGTATAAGCGTGTGTGGCCTTGGCCTCAGGGTTTGCATCGGTTTGGTCACAAAAGCTTATGAGCCATTCCCTTCCGGACCTTGAAAGTTCTTGATGTAAAGTTCCTGATGTGTGAGCTAAGCCCTCTGCATGGAGTACCACCCAGGCATCTACCGGGACTGACCTTCAGCGTCTTGCCGCCTGGCTTGGGGTAGAAAGGGCCCAGCTCCGACAAGAAGCCACCACCCACGGAGCTGCAGCCGGGACCGCTGCCGGGGGGGAGAGGAGGCCACGCACCAGGGGAAGCAGTCAACATGCCAATCGGAGATGGGAGATGCACAGCTGTGGCAAGCAGGGCGTGCAAACACGCGTCGTTGCTGAGTGCCACCAGTTCTGGTTCCGTTGATGAAACCTCACTTGCCTTGATATTGCTGCTGCTGATGGGGTGCTTTGCTTCTTTCGGAGGACTGTGGACTTGCAGCATCACCTCCCCAATGCTGTGTTGGTCCCCTCTGTCAGGACTGTGGACTTGCACTGTCATTCATTCACTGCTCCTTTTGGTCCTCTGTCAGGACTGTGGACTTGCACTGTCATTCATTCACTGCTCCTTTTGGTCCTCTGTCAGGACTGTGGACTTGCACCATCACTACCATCACCTACCCATTGAGCCACAGCATCAGGGGGTCGTGGGCCACGCTGCGGCTGGACTCGACCAGCACGTAGAACAGCGCTCGCCCTGCCGCCTCATCCACAGTGATGTACCTGGGGGGAGGCACAGGGTTGTGACGCATCTCGATGACGTCAAGTCACACACAAGTCAGGGTGGCATAGGGTGAGGTGGTAGCGCAGCTGCAGCCATGTGTTCCTGCTAACCGAAATGCATGGCGCGGAGCCAGTTACTGGTGTGCAAGCAGCATTTGTCTTTTCCCCTGCTTGTGAGCCCCAGCTGCCAGCCTGCTGCAAAGAAATGCACGCTGGCGCTTGAAGGCCTTCCTCTTGCTGCAACGCGCTGCAGACGCGGTGATACAGCCTCACACTCACCCCGCAAAGATGGTTACGTTGGTCAGTGGCCCCCAGCCCGGCAGCTCCCGCACCCTATCTGACTCAGCGTCTGGCGTGTAATCAACTGCGCTCAGCATGGAGTTGGACTGCATTTGCGCCTGCACGCCACCATGGAAATACTTTCAGCATGCATAGCTGCCAGTTGCTTTGCACGCATGACAGCTGGCAATGCTCATGCTCACATCGGCCCGCAGCTCCTTTGAGAAGCCTGCCTTGATGCATGGCGCTGATTCCTGTGGCCGTGCCTCTGCTGCAACAAGGGTGATGCAGCAGACCACCACCAGCGCAATGAAGAGCTGGTGCTGCATGTTGGGTGTGCCGCGCTGTTTGCTCGCGCGCCAATCGCGCTGGTGAACGTTCCCGAGGGAGTCACATTATTGTGTACTCTTTCGTGGTGAAGCCCATGGTCATGCCCACAGGCGCCTGCAGAATGTCTGAGCAGTAAAAGGAGCAGCATTTCTCCGTTTTCCTTGCACTTCCTCAAATGAGGTCAGCTTGCACAAATGCACAAGCCTTTTCTTGCACCTACTGCTTCAAAGATGCAAGGCAAGATCTCGAAACAACCAGTCGACCGACGGCACGTCGTTGCGCTCTCAAGAGCTGCGCAAAGCGCGCTGCGATGTGTTGTGCTGAAAGACTCCCCGTCATGAGTTACCCAGATTTAGTCCTGTAAACAGTTTTTCCGCTCTGAACTGGAACCAGGGGGAACTCGTTGAAACGTTGCAGACTGTTGATTCCACCATCCAAGCTGATAGCAACATTGCCATCACGCAACGCTGCTCCGGTCGACTGGACTACACATACAAACAAGGCAACACGCACACGCACTCGCACACACTCACATACACGCACACTGTCCAGTCCGGAGTGAGAGCATTGTCTGAGGATTGTTGTTTGTGTAAGCGTGACAAGCTGAGCAGGCCGCAGAGGCTGATGACTACGCAGGCCTACTTGAACGCCTCTGCAGCACACATTAACGCTGCCGGCCGCAGGCAGCCCAACAGCTGCAGGCGGCCAAGCATTGCGATGGCCATTGCCGCAACGACGTCGCGGTCAAGGTACAGCCTGCGCGCAGGGCAGTAGCTGAGGCCCCTGATGCGGCTGTACCACCTTGGGGGCGCCGCCTCATCCGGCGCCTGGCACCACTTGAGTGAGGCGATCGCTTGCACCAGCACGCTCGCCGCCCGCTGCTCGGCGGTCTGGCGGTCCTCAGGCAGAGGCCGGGGCCGCTGACTGCCGGTCAAGAACTCAGGGCGCGCTTTTGCCGCCAGCTGGCGCCACACCTGCAGCAGGAGCGTCGCGCGCTCAGTGTCCGGCGCAATGTGCCGGGCTACCTGGGCATGGCGTCTGGGTGGAGGCTGAGCGCTCATTGCCTCGGCTGCGTCTGTGATGAGCTGCTGTGCCAACGGGATGGGTGGCGATGCCGCCGCCCCTGACGCCGTCGCAGCCCCCGCCGCCGCTGCGTCAGCC
>JAWZTI010001930.1:0-10567 GCA_039880955.1 Chlamydomonas urium | reverse complement strand
CGCCGCTGCCGCCGCCAGTGAGGGGCGAGCGTGCAGAGGTGCGCGGTGTTGCTTTGTCGTGGGGATGCCCTCACATTGTGCTGATGGTGTGGTGGTCTTTATTTGATCTTGTGGTGACGAGGCTGTCTTGATGATAATGGCTGTTGGGTACAGGCCACCCACATTCCTGGACCCCTGCCCCATCCACCCTCTTGTGCCCCCTCTGCCAAGCAGGCAACCGGGCGCAAGGCCCAGCCCGATACTGCAGATGACATGGATGTTGACATGGACATGGACACAGCGCCTCCTCCCAGGCGGGGCGGGGCGGCTGGAGCGGCGCCGGCACAGGACCGGCGCTCCGAAGACAGACGCGAGGACAGGTGAGCGTGCATGAGGGCGAGGCAGCTTGGTCAACGGCGGCTAAGGTCCGGGGCAGGGGCTGGTGTCAGCGTGGTCATCGCACCTAGCGGTAGAGTAGGGTCTGTTGCACAGCTGCTCAGAGCACTTGTGTTCAGCCAGTCTCTATGCAAGTCCATGCGTGGGTGGAAGTGGTTGCGTTCTGTAACTGCATTGCCTTGGCAATGGGATGGCAGGAGCAGTGCAAAGGCAGCAGTGATAGCCACTGCTTGCTGATGTGGGCTGTGCCACCGGGAGGGAACGGAGGAAGCGCCCTTTCCACTGCTGGGACACAGACGCCTTCTGTGCAGTCGCTGCCAATGCCCTGGCCGCTCTGGATGCATGTGCTTGCAGGGATCAACAACGTGCCCCTCGGGGCAGGGAGGTGGCGGAGGGCCGGGAGCGGGAGCGGGAGCGGGCAGAGGCGCGGGACGAGGATCGGGGGCGCGACAGGGAACGGGACAGGGCCGCAGGCGGCGGCAGCGTAGGCAGGGAGGAACGGGACGAGCGCAGGCGGTCTCGCAGCCGCAGCCGCGAGAGGGAGCGTGAGAAAGAGCGTGAGCGCGGCAGGTGAGGAGTGGCCTGCCGCCTTTGACTGCGACAGGTGCACCTACCTGCCTTTGCAGGCCGCTGAACCTCAGGGCGTTGTTGTTTTAGAGGGTGCGCAGCTCAACGCTTGTGCCTGGGTTGCTCTGCTGGCATTGCCTCGTTGATCATTGGGGTCAGCGCACACCTGCAGGTGTTGCACAGCAGGGCAAGGTTCCAGGCTTGCAACTGCTGCTTCACGCTGAGCACTTGACGCTGATCTGTGTGATCGCAGGGACCGGCATGAGGACGCCCGCAAGGAGCGGGCCCGGGAAGCTGACAGGGACAAGGACAGCCGTCGTGAACGCAGGCGCAGCAGGTCACGGTAATGCATGCTGTATGTGTTTGTTCTGGTTACTGGCTTAACTCTGACTTTTGACTTGAGCACCTTTGAGCCTGAATGCAGTTGGTGAGTGTGCAACTGCCTGCAGTCAAATGTTCATCACTTAAAGTGAGCTGCTTGTCAGAATTAGCGGCAGAGAAGCGCCATGTGCCACTGCCAGTGCCCTGGCGACAGGTCCGCGATGGCTGTTGCAGGTGATACAGCAGGTTACACCTTTTTCGTGGGAAAGGATGGCTTGCTGATCCCTTATCAACAGCACTGTGGTAAAGACACTCCCCATTAGGGTTTCGGGGGCACACGCAAAGGCGCGCAGGTCAAATCAAATCAAGGGATGAACATGTTGCGTAGGCGGAAAACGTGCCGGTCATGCAGAAAGGTGCTCAACTAGGCTCTGTGGGTCAAAGTCGCGTCAGGTTGCCAATCAGCCAAGGGAGGAACATGGAATGTATGCTGTTGCCAGAGCGCTGGCTGCTGCATGCTGTGCATGCATGCACCTCCAATAGGTGCATGCATGCCCAGCTGCGCTATAATTTGCGCTTTTTACGTCGTGGAGGGAGTGCATTGGCATTTGAGTCTGAAGTGCTACCTGTGGAGACAGCAGAGCTCCCTCCTTCTCCCGTTGATTCCGCCACCTCGCCAGCAGCGCTCCCGGCGCCCAAGCTGCCTGCGTCCGCGCTGCTGGTGCTGTTCAGGCCGCTGACGGCAAAGGGCATGGGGATCCTGCTGGCCTGGAAGGCTGCAAATGCTGGGGGTGCTGCGCATGCGCTGCGGGAGCCTGCTGCTAAGCTCATCATGGCAGGCACCGCGGCGGCACGCAGGCGCTGTCCCGCCGAAGGCGCTGCGCTCATGCGGGGAAGGACATGCAGTGTGTGGTGTTGGGTTGCAGAGTTGCGTCGTGATCTTGCGCGTCGACATGCGCGATCGTGCTCGCCATGGCAAGTGGTGCAAGCGCGAGGCTGTGTGGCCTTGACAAACACCCACCAGCGGAACGTAATGCGGCGGAGGCGGCATTCCTGATGGCCGATGAGTTCAGCAGGCCCGATAACCGAGACATCTTCAAAGCGATGAGGTGCGCACAGACCCGCAACTCAACACAGTTGATTGCCAGTCCATGAACCAGGAATTTTGGTGTTGACGCAGTGTGGACAAAAATCTTTGCTGCAACAACAATTGTGCAACGTATTTGCGCCATAAGCACTTGACCGACGCCTAAAATGCACCATCATCGAGCCCGGCCTGGTTTCAAGCCCTGGCGGCCCCCATCTGGTGATGCTCAGCACTTTAAAGCTAAAGCAGATATCGTCGTGCAATGCAGCACGCATGGCCTCACTCTCTTACTGCTGCTGATCGCCGTGGTGACGCAGAGGGGGAACCGAGCTTAGACCAGGGGGCGGACCAAGGGGAGGCAGCTGGTGCTGGGCTTGGTGACAGCAACAATGACGAGGAGGATGAGCTGGATGCCCTCACTAGGCAATACGAGGCTGAGGCAGCAGCGCAGGCCAAGCAGGTGTTGGCCAGGACATCCAAGGCAAAATCAAAGCAGCTGGGCACAGCTGAGGCGCGGGAGCAGGCATTGGACACACCAATTGCATCAGACTCGATTGGCTTCAAGATGCTTGAGAAGATGGGTGAGGCGGCAGTATGACGTTATGGCGAGCCTTGCTTCCAGCTATGCATTGGGGACCAGCTTGAGGCATTCAGGGCAGTGCTGAACGGGTGTCGCTGGATTAAGATCTCGCTCAAGTTCCATCTCAACCCTTCGCCTTAGCCCATCCTCCCCTCCGCAGGCTACCAGCCCGGCCAGGGCATCGGCAAGAGTATAATCGGACGTGCAGAGCCGCTGCGGCCGGAGGTACGGGACAAGCGCACTGGGCTGGGCGTCCTAGAGGAGAAGAAGCGCCGGCGTCGGGAGGAGCTGGAGCAGGGGAAGGCAGCTAGGGCCAAGCAGGCACTGATGCAAGAGAACATGCAGGCGCAGTTTCAGGACAGCAGCAGGGATGCATGGCAGAGGCGGAAGCTGGGGGCACAGTTGGCGCAAGCCTGGAAGGTGTGCGAGCAGCTGGAGAGCGCGGCCTTTGCTGCCTCCTCATCAGGGGCAGCAACAACAGGCGCGCCGGAAACCCATGCTGATGCTGACGCCTGCGCTGTTGAGGTTGAAGGACCAACGTCGGGTGAATGCAATGCAGAACAGCTCCAGAAACAGCTGGGTGAGCGAGGCTTGACAGCCGCAGGGAGCCTACCTGCCAAGTTTGGGGCAACGCAGCCAGCTCCACCAACCATGCGCTCGCTCCTGCTGCTGGGACGGCTGCCCACGCTGTGGGTGCCGTCAGAGGTCAGCACGACAGCTGCTGCTGCTGACAGCGAGGCAGAGGACGAGGAGGGTGGCACAGCAGATCAGTTGCCTCTGGAGGAGCAGCTGGAGTCGCTGCTGCAGTTCCTCCGCCAAGAGCACTGGTACTGCCTGCACTGCGGATGTGCTTACCAAAGCGAGTCTGACCTGCAGGCCAACTGCCCGGGCCCTTGTGAGGAGGATCATTGAAGCTGACGAAAGTTGTTGCCCATTCTGCAGAAATTGTTTGATTCAAACATCTGATGCACTTGACCGGCAGTCATCCTGGCTATCTGCAACGCTGCAATTTCCTTATTGTGATGGGTTGGTGGTAACCTGCGCTGTTCACAGCCTTTCTTGGCAATGAGTCACCAATCAAAATTTACATAGAAAAGGAAGGCCCTGTGGAGCCCAGTCTAGCCCTGCCGTCAGCCACGCGCACCAAATGCTGCTACATTGTGAGCTCCTGCGGGGCACGTGGGCAAGGAGCAGAAGGCAAATCAGGTCTTGTATGATGAGATGCCATGAATCGACCTGGGCCATGAGTACGCTTAACCCAGTCGCATCTGCTTTGCACCCTTTGCTCTGTAGGTTCCACTGGCATATCCACACCATGTCCCTGGTTATATTACCGACAGCCCCTGGCCCCACCCTGCAAATGGCTTGCGCACTGTTCCCCTCAACCCAGCCCTGCCAGACCCTTACTCATGTGCCGCTCACCATGATTGCTGACACAATGTCTCCATCTGCATTCTTCAGCGCCTTGACAGCCTTGGATCTAGACACGTTGGCCTGGGTCATGACCAGCTCAATGTCCTTGGGCTCAACGCCGGAGTCATCCACCTCCTCGTTGTCGTCCTCAGCAGGGGCTGGGCACAAACGACAGGAAGAGGGTGCGGGAGAGTGACACGCCATACCGAAGCCAGGATGCAGCGAATGTGGGACAATGTCCGCGCAACCACAACAGGCAAACGGCATAAATTGAATGACAAGTGTCGCACCTTACTAAACATCATTCCTGCTGCTTGTGGCTCAATCCTGCCCCTGTCTGGGCACAAGCGTGTCTGTTCTCCCCTTTCCCTCCCCGCTTACCAGCACTGGCCTTGCTCTGCGCAGGCTCAGGCTCGGGGCGGCGAGCGAACTGCTCCGCCGCTGCAGACTGCGCTTGTGCGCTCAGGTCCTCGATCTTGGCCTGAGAGGCACAGGAGCAGGGACGAAGGTCATAGCTGACATCCTCACCACGCCACACAAGTGGCAGCTGCTGCTGTTATGTGGCCACTCTCCTTCGTTTTCTGACAACGTCCTCCCGCTGCGCTACCCTCGGCCCCTGCTGTTGAACTCAGCTGTTGCTGCTGTTGCTGCTTGCTCACCTCGCCGAAGATGACGTATGTGTCGGAGGCGGGGCTCTTGAACACGTCAGGGCTCTGGATCACGAACAGGATCTAAGTAGGGCAAGGCGGCACGAAGTACGGCAGAGATCAGATTTGACATCGCACACATGGCACCGACGCTGTCCTCTGAGGCGCTGCGTGGATGCGCTGTTTTCAAGGAGCGGCCACACTATAAGAGCACCGAAAAACACACACCTTTACAGGACCTCAACTTGAAAGACTGCAACCGCATCTCCCATGTTCCCTTTTGTCTGTGCTCTCATGTATGGCATTGGCTGTGCCACTGCTCCATCCCAAGCGTTCATTCGCCAGAGATGCCAAGCGTCCTGTTGGATGCCCGCACATCGACCAACCCAAACCAGTCTTGCCGCAGCCCTTGCTACATGATCCAGATCCCCGCATGCAGACTCACGTTCTTGCTCTTCTTGATGGTCACGCGTGTGACATCAGGCACAGGCTTCATGCCCAGCTTCGCCATGGCCTTGCGGCTCTTCTTCTCAGAGCGGCTCTGCTTGCTGCGGCCGGGGTGGCCATCGTCATCTGCGCTCATACACAGGGCGCAATGCTGGTGGTCATGGTCTTGCCCTTCTTAGTCCCATGCAACTGTGTTATGGGTGCGGCGGCACCAGCGTTGTCCATGCTCGCCAGCGCCTTGCCGCATCGCGATGAATGACTCCCCTGCTGCATCCCACTGTTAAGGAGCCAACTGCTGCCTGGGCACTGCTGCTGCTGGCACCGCGATGGCTCGCGAGCCTCGCTCACCGTCATCCAGATCAGGCGCGTCGTCGGAGTCCTCATCCTCCGAGTCGTCCTCGTCCTCGACCTCCTGCGCGAGTTGATGAAGGGCGCGGATGAGCACCCCGCCTGCACAAGCAAGCCGTGAGGCGGCGCCAGGCACCCACCTCAACCTCCTTGTTCTTGAGCTCCTCGGTGGTCATGGTGGCTGGATTGGCAACAAGAGTCTGAGTGCAGCGAGGGTGGAAGAGCGATTCTATGCAAGCCCGCAGAAAAACCTGCCCACACCGCTTCACACATGCATTTGCAACAGCGACGTCCCTCAACACCATCGCCAGTCCATCGAGGGTATCTGTTGGTGCCAGCGCAAAGCCGCTGTTGCGTTGGGCCCGCCGGAGGCCGCTGGTCTGAGGCGACCGCGTTGGAACGACTTTGCGGCGCCGCCCAGACACATCAGCCAGCGATGCGCTGAGCAGCGTCTGACAGCCACATCGCAATCATGCTGCTCGGCAGCCAGCCGCTCCTGCGCTTGCGCTGCTCGCGCGGCGTTCCAATTGGCATAGCTGTCGTCGGGCGCCTGCGACCATGCAGGCCAGGCCAAGCCATCGGTCTGCGCCTGGCGCACGAACGCCGGCTTATGCCACGGGCCACGCGATCCTCAGGGTGCGAATGCGGCGCAAACGCCATGCGCATGCTGCCTTGTCACACGGGCCGAGGGCTTTTCTTTCCAAGGGCGTCGTCAGCCTCGCAACTCCAATCCAGGCACATATGCGGCGCAGCAGCAGGCGTCAGTGCGCAGTAACAGCGATCCCTGTCGCTGCGCTTGCGTAGGAGCGCCGCCGGTGGCGGTGATGAGGAGGATGACCTTGACTCCCTGTCGTACGCACGCCTCAAGGAGCTGTGCAAGGAGGCTGGCTTGCCCACCAAAGGCAAGAAGGTGGAGCTCATCGAGCAGCTGGAGGCTCACAGGTGCGTGCCGCAGCAGCCGTGTGCATGCATGCATGATCAGCTCTTGCTGGCCGCATGCACATCCTTGAAGGGTATGTATGCAACCAGATCACCTGCGTCATGGATAGGGGTGGCCCTTTTTTACCTCTTAGCGAGCACCCCATCTCGCTTTGAGCCCCACGCACACCCCACATCAAATCGTGGACACTTTGCCAGTCGAGCTGCTTATGCGGTGCTCCTTTGGTCATTCTTCCCTCGAACATGCTATGTCACTGCAAATTATCGCTTGTGCCAGGCTGTGGTTCTTGTCAAGATCAGTGCAAGTCGGCCTTTGCCACACCTTGACAAAGTTGACCATATGCCTGCATCCATGCTGTGCTGGACTGTGCAGGGCCGCACAGGCGTCTGCTGGGCAGACCGAGGGCGGGGCTGAGGACGAAGACGAGGGCGAGCAGGAGGAGGACTTCATCAGGCAGCAGCTGCGTGAGATGAGCATCGATGAGATTGCTGGCATCTTGGCCTCCAGGGGTGAGGACACCAGCGGCAGCCAAGAGGAGCTGATTGACAGGCTGGCAGCCATCCTCGAGCCAGAGCTGGAGAGGTAAGCGTCAAGGTTGTCACAAAGGTCAGGATGCGGTGGCTGGGTGACAGGTTCAGTAGGCAGGCTGGCCGGGTGTCAGGAGCAAGTCCTGGGGGAGCAGGATGGGTAGAGGGTGAAGCTTGGTTGTAGGTGAGAGCTGGGATGGCGCCTTGAATCCTTCTTCACTCGTTTTGCTGTGTGCTGAGCTTGTGTGCTCATGCCCTCCATGCGTGCAGGGAGATCAAGATGGATGAGCAGGGCGGCGGCGAGGGAGAGAGCTTGGAGGGTGCAGGGGGTGTGAGAGGCGTGGATGAGGTGGACATCGCCACCCGTGACAAGCTGGTGCAGTGGCGCGCATCGCAGCTGCAAAGGCAGTATGGGAGCTGGACGCGGCAGCAGCTGTACAATGTGAGCCAAAGGGAGGAAACTGTTGACCGCACTATTGGTTGCGCGTGGGAGGCCTGACGCCTGCAGACCCCGCGCAGACCCAACGCGACATGCCAGCTGGCGAGGTTGGTACTGCTGAGTTTTGTTCCTGGGCTAGTCGTGCAAGCCACCCCTCACCATACGCTTGCCGTGGCTCTGATGCACACTGCAGGAGCTCAAGACGCTTGTTGACTACACCTACTATGGCAGCAAGGCCGAGCTGATTGCCAGCCTCAGCACCGCCATGGCCCAGAAGGAGGTGGACCAGGTAGTCACGGACGCGCCCTACAGCGACAAGGTGTGGCGAGGGTGGTATGTGGCTTGGTGTGGAAACGGCGCATTTTTGTGTGGGTGTGGGCTGTGCGTGCACGCAGTGCTGCCGCGGGGGGTTCAAGCCAAGGGAATTGGAGCAGCAGAACGGCTGCAGCCCAAGCCTGGGCAATGAGCATGCACGTCGCCCTTGTGCCTCCGTCCTCTCGACACTGCAAATGACATTTCAACTCTGCGGGGGAAGTTAGACAGCGCCAAGGCTGCCCGGTTCTGTGCCCTGGCTCCACCATGGCTGCTTTGACTCTGGACCATGCATGGCACTGCACAGGACACTGCGACGCTGCGCGAGTGGCTGGATGGCGCTGAGGCTGCTGCTGCCGTGGACGAGGGCGACGAGCAGGAAGGCGAGGAGGAGGAGGCACCCGCGCCTGACCGCCAGACGTACGAGAGGATGTCGCTGTCAGACATCCGCAAGCTCAGGGTGCGCGGGTGGGGAAAAGGGGGGGGGCGAGATCAGGCTTTTTGAGGGACTGGCTGATCGGCTTTCAGGTTTGCACTGAACTCGCATGCCCGACCTGCCTGTGTTATGCCATCACTTGAGTGATTGAGTGATTACGTGGATGGTGGTTAGAGATCACTCGTTCCTGCCCGATGGAAGGTGCTGGATGCGTGTGTTTCCGACGCCCTCTTGCCGCCCCTCCCCTGCCCCTGGGGTGTGCTGTGCAGGTGCCGGACCTGCGGCTGGCGCTCAAGGCGGTGGGGCTGCATGCGGAAGGCAACCGCTATGAGATGATGGAGCGGCTCATCGCGTACCGCCAGTCTCGCAGGACCTCCACGATTGTGGAGGACTCGGACAATGCTGACGAGCTGCTGCAGCGGGTGAGTGGGCCAGGTGCAGGAGGGGGAGGAGAGGGCAGGGGTGACACGAGAGGCATGCACTTGTTGATTCAAAGATTGCTGAGGACTCGCACATTGCAGATGAGCTGCTGCAGTGAGTGAGTGGGCCGGGGCAGGAGCGGAACGAGAGGCATTTGCGCAGTAGTACGAGGATTGTTGGATTGTGCGGACGAGTTGCTGCTGCTGGTGAGTGGCCCAGGGACAGAAAGGGAGGAGAGCAAGCCCTGCAGTAGTTTAACGACAGGTGGCCATATGCCGAGTGTTTCTGCTGAGTCCCACCCCCCCCTGCCGCCCCGCTGGTGTCTAGGTGCGCGCCATGTCGCTGCGTGACATCAGGTCGCACCTGATGGGCAAGGGCCTGCCCCCGGCGGGCTCGCGGCAGCAAATGGAGGAACGCCTGTACTCGGCCATGCTTCAAGAGGCAAAGGTACGTCTGTCTGATGAGCTATAGCTCATGCGGGGCGGTTACGTTCCCTTGTGCAGCAGTGGGACAAATACATGGGTAGGCCACGGGTTGTCTGCCTCATTTTGCGTCCATCTGCACGTGCCACTGACGCCTCTGCTGCCTGTCTCATGTCGTGTGCTGCTGAACACTCCCTGCGCCGCCTGTCCCTCGTTTCAACAGCCCCGGCAGGAGGCCGCCGCCGAGGTGGAGGGTGCTGCGACCGCAGGCGATGAGGATGACGTGGAGTGGCTGGAGAGCATGGGGGACCTAGATCTGCGCACCGTGCTGGACGACCCCAACCTCACGCTGGCAGGTGCGCGGACAGGGCAAACAGCCGGGGGGGGACGGCCAGGGGGAGCACGGGAGCAGGGGGGTGGCTGCAGTGCCCTTGTGTTGACCTGCAGAATTTCGCTTTAAAACCCATGCTTGCCATGCTGCCTGCAGTGTTTTGCGGTGCTCCTAGCAACGGCCTGCAAATACTGACAATGTCAACCGCATGCCTCCCCTTACCTGCCCGCAGTGGTGTGTGGTGCGCCTGGCGGTGACCTGGAGGACGCGTCCGCGTCTGTGGCGGCCGCCAGGGGCATCGTGGAGGCGCTGCACACCGCGCCCCTGCCACGCTTGGCTGCCGATGGGCAGGCCGACGGCGCCGAAGGTGAGCCATGTGCTGGTGCTTGCATGCCACTAGGGCATCTGTGAAGACCTTGGATGCACACGTCATAACTCACCCGTTGTGGCTTCGCCACTGAGTTTCAATCAGCACTCATGCTGATCCGCGTCCCAGTCGTGAGGCTTCAACAGTTAGCGTGCCATGTGTGGCACCCTGGCTGGCTTGTGACACTCTGCTGTCTGCCCTTCCCAACTTTGTCCCACCCTGCCAGGCGAGGAGGGCTGGCGATCTTGTGCCCAGGGCGTCAAGGTCCAGGTCTTCTACGTTGACCGCTCTGGGACTGGCCTGCACACGCTTACGTCCCAGCAGCTGCTGGCAGCAGGCAACGCGGCGGCAGTTGAGGCGGTTGCCCTGGCTCCTGCAGCTGATCAGGTGAGCGCATGGGGTCGGGCAGGGTCAGGACATCAGGCTGGCTCCAGAGTTATCCTGTACTTTGCGCACCTGCTGGTTTGGTGAACCTTTTTTGCCTTCAGCCTTTAAAAGCAGCCTGCTGCGAGAGCTGCAAACTGCTGCCCTCTCCCTTGCCGCCCTCTCCTGCTCCCTATGTTGCCACCCCCTTGCTACCGCTGCCCT
>JAWZTI010001927.1:0-10592 GCA_039880955.1 Chlamydomonas urium | reverse complement strand
CCTGCCCTCTCACCCGCACGATGGTTGCAGTGCCTGAGCTGCCCACTAGCTGGTCTGCGGTGAGGTACGAGTTATGGCCCGAGGAGATGAAGTAGTGGCTCAGAGGATACCTTTGAAAGAGGGGGAAAGTGGGGAGGAGGGAGTGAGTGACAAAGTGATTGACAACTTCAGAGACTTCACTGAGAGTTGTTCTGGAGTTGTCACTCACTCCAATTGAGGGACACAGGGCAGGGCAATGAGCTGGGTGTGAGACATCGATTGCGGGTTCGCATGTTGATTAGGGAGGAGGCGAGGTGGGGGCAGGCTCCAGCAGGGGGGATGATGAGGAGAATGACAGGGGACAGGGGGAAGGATAAGACCTGACCATTCATGCCATGACATGCCATCATGGCGTGCGGTACCCGTACCGCATCACAACCTGCCAGGCCAGGCCATGTGCATCACCCAATGCCTTGCCCCCGGCCCCTCGCGCCTGAGGCGCTCACTCTCTGCACCCTTCTCAAACCCCGCCCTGCTCCAGGGACCTCCTGTCACCGAAGCGACCTGTCGCCTCAACCCAGCTACCCAGCGAACCCTGCCCTAGACATTCGCCTCATGCCCAGTCAGCACCACTGGCCCCCTCACCAGCCCTTGCAACAATTGCGCTGCATCACAATTCCTTACACACGATGAGCCCTGATGCACCAACAGCCCATGCATGCCGCGGGCCATCGAATCCCGCCCCCAACCCCGCCCTGTCCCATGTACGCCTCTGCGGTGTGCCCTGGTCCTGTCAGGCCGTGCATTCCGTCACCGCTGCATGGCCCCGTCACAGCTGCAGCCCATGCCCATGCAGGTGCAGCCGCCCGAACTCTCTGCCGCATTATGCATGGCATTGCATGCAGCGTCCTGTCCCCTGTTGCTGCATGGCCCCCAGTCTCACGTCATATCGTGTTCCACTCGGTTGTCGAAAGCGTACACCGGCATGTGCGCTCGGCTCCTCAGCATGTGCGTGAGGTTGCGCGTGAGACGGCGCAGGTCAAAGCTCCTGCCCAGGCCCAGCCCCTCCAACTCTCCGCTGCCTTCACTCTGCCTCCGATCCATGCCGTGCTGATGCTCGCTGCCGTCGAACGTGGACTCGCCATCCGTTGCATGGTGCGGGTGGTGGTGGCTGCTGCGCTGCGTGAGGGCTGAGGGGCTGACAACATCTTCGGGGTGCGGGGCCAACACCCCTGCAGCAATGCGACGTCCTAAGCCATGCCAAGCCATGAGGAAGCGCTGAACCGCAACAGCAGGGCTTCACATGCGCATTGCAGAGATACGCAATTCGCCCCTCTCACTGGCTTCTCTCTCGGAGGAGTCAGCCCAACTTCCTCATGGGTGTGAAGACCGTGCAGCTGCTTGCAGGTAGGCCACAAGGCCGCAAAAGGTGGCACATGCCCCTGATGTACAAAGACAACGCAGATTGGAGCAGAACGCAGAGCATAACCAGTTATAGGAACAACCCTAACCAGCGTGGATTGCGGTGCGGTCCATGCATTTTTGGTTGCTGTTATGTTGTGCCTGGCCCCACTTGACTCAGCTGGCCACATCCTTGGCAAATGCAGCCACCGTGACATCAAGTCTATGCTCATTGCTCGCCACAACAAAGCCGTCGGCCTGATTCAGCATGCCATAGCTAGCGGTCCCTCGGGGGGCAGCTACATGGTTATGGATGCATCTGGCCATGACGCTACGCCTGATACTGTTGCCGCCACACGCCTCCCACCCTGGTTGCTGCCCACAATGCACGCGTACGCGAGAAATTGCGCCCGAATATTCTCATTATTGAGGGTCTGCCTCTACACGCCGGTATTGCGCTCACCACCGCCTCTCCTTCTCTGTCCCACATGCAGCGCTCATGCCGCATACACATTATCGAAGTTGGTTACTGCTCCGATTCGTCCTCTCGCTGGCTGCAACCGCGCCCCGCTAAAGAACTGCAACACGTCCGCCTTTGCTCTGCGCTGCGGGACGCTGGTTGGGTGCTGGCGCAATTGCCCGTTGCGGACCCTGACTAAGCCCGTTGCTGCTGCCCTGCCCTCTGCTTGCAAGTACTCTGTCATCATGCTCGGCCACACTGAGACCGTCCTTGAGCCGTTCACAATATACCTTAAGCCATCTCGGCTGCCCGCGCAAGACGTTCGCACACTCATGCATGATTTACACGACTATGCAGTCTAGATTGCTCATGCAATAGTCACTTTACGCCGTCTCCTGGAATATTCTGCATGCAACAATGACTGCACTCCTCCTGACCCCCCTTGATTTTTATTCTGAGGGGTGGGGGGTGGTCTGAGACCGTTCTTTTCCCTGACTCCCGATATGCCTCGCGCAGTGCGCGTTTCTCTTTCTTTCTTTCTTTTTCTTATGACCCCATTTCATCTGTATCTAAACAGAATAGTCACAGGCGCAAGCGCAGCACTGACCAGCAAAGAGGGTTCGCCCTTCCAAAGGTAGGTATGCTTAGTGTTGCCAACGCCGGAGACGGCAACCGCCCTCAGTGCATGATGCGCCAGTCGGCACACGCCCCCGTCCTGTCCTCATGCTCTGCAGTTCTGAGGTGGCGTCCCATCGTGGCCGCAGCCACCACGTTTCACTCCCCACATCATGGCTGTGGCGCCCTCATGGCCCCCAGCTGCTGCTCTGCCATGATCAGTAAGCTGTGACAGGTCACCCCATGCCCCAGCGGTCTTGTTGCTGCCAGCTACTGGCAGGCTGCTGTCACAGCTGTCACCCCCATGCTTGTCAGTCCTGACGTCCCCGTGACATAAGTGACATGCTGTCGAATGTGCACACGTGGCAAGTGCGGTACTGTGTGTGGGTGCGTGATGCTGACACTGCTGTTGCCCTGCATGCAAGGTTCATGCACTGTTGCCAAGTGCTGCAGCGGTGCTCCTTGGCACCTGCCTTGGCGCAGCAGCTGCTGCCATTGCTGCACCCCCAAGCGCTACATACAAGCAACGAGCGCCGTCCCCTAGGCCTGCTTTGTGCACCAAACAGGGCCCTCGCCTCACCCGCTTGCTTCATCCTGGCTCATATGTGTCCCTGACACGCTCCGCCAGGAAGCGGTCCCAGGCCTGATGCAGGGTCTCCTGCGCTTCTGCAGTGACAAGGTCCTGCGCCTGAGCATGCAACTTCCTGAGGCAGGCAAATTGCCATGCAGCCAAAGCATGGCATAAAGGGAATGTACCCCAGGCAGCATGTGCAGGTCGGTAGCTGAGCACAATCAAGGCGGACCGCCTCATGTAGACGCGAAATGAGGTCCACACCTGGTGTTGCTTGCACGCCTGACACCGAGGCAATCCTGCTCGCCATCGGTAGCGATGGCGCTGCACTTGCGACAAAATGCGATCCTGCTGTCCAGCCTAGCTCGGCAAGCAGCAGGCGCTCTTGTAGCAAGCGAGCCTGGGGCAACAGCGCTCGCCAGCGCAGCGCAGCAAGACTGGTCGTCTCAGACGCGGCACGATGCAAGCTTACAGAAGCAGCAGCACGAGACAGCCAGCACATCGCAGAGCGGCTGGCCATGCACGACCCATGCAGCAGCGGGACGAGGGTGGCAGGGCATGCGCGCCTACAACACCTGGCGCTACCCTAAGCGCGTGTTCGAGATGCCGCCCGGGATCAAAGCCATAGTGGAGAGGAGGGAGGCAGAGAAACAGTCTGTGCCCGAGTATGCACCCCCTTCTCCTGAGCCCAAGGACATGTCCCTCACGTCGAAGAGGGTGGGCTGCATAGCGGTCAAGGCGGGCATGACGCAGGAGTGGGACGAACATGGCACAAAAGTGCCGCTGACGGTGCTGTTTGTGGATGACTGTCAGGTGCGTGCACGCAACCTGCCCTCAACCTGCAAGCTTGTGCATGCACTGTGCATGGATTGTACCCAACACTGTCAAGAGGAGAGGCAGTTGCAGTGGCAGCAGCAACTGCATATCACGGTACCGCTCTCCATCTCCCATCACCATCACGCGCAAGCTGGCACAGACCATGGCATGTGCCCCTGTGCTCCCCCCTTTGCAGGTGGTGGGCATCAAGTCGCCTGAGCGCAACGGCTACTGGGCACTGCAGGTGGGCGCCGGCTACCGCAAGCTCAAGTCGCTGGACCCAACCATGGCTGGCTTCTACCTCAAGCAGGGCGTGCCCTTCAAGCACGACATGGTGGAGTTCACGGTGTCGGAGGACGCGGTGCTGCCAGTGGGGACGCACATCACGGCGGCGCACTTTGTGGCGGGGCAGCATGTGGACGTGCAGGGCGTCACCAAGGACAAGGGCTTCCAAGGTGCGCTGAGGCTGCTGGTGGGTGGGCAGCATGTGCGATGGCGACGCTTGCTGCAGGATGGTTTGGGTTATGGCGCATGCAGCATGTTGACGTGCAGGACCGGATCGCAAGGTCTGGTAGGTGTGAAGCTGGGCACGGCGTATCAGCGACATCCTCAACCTGCTGCCACTTCCCCCGCTGCCTGTCCAGGCGTGATGAAGCGTTGGGGCTTCAAGGGTCAGCCCGCCTCGCATGGTGTGTCGCTGGCTCACCGCGCCCCTGGCTCCATCGGCAACCGCAAGGACCCTGGTCGTGTGTGGAAGGGCAAGAAGCTGCCGGGGCACATGGGCGATGAGTGGCGCACGGTGCTGAACTGCCTGGTGTACAAGGTACGGGCTCAGCTCAGTTTGTATGGATAAGAGAGTGAGGTGGGAATGATCGTGCTGCTAACTCCTCCAAGTACCAAAGTGGCATGGGAGGCACAAGGCAGGGCTGGAAATGGGGATAGCTGACGAGGATCAGGGACGAGGGTCATCAGCAGTGATGCATGGGCTGGATCTAATGGACTGCGATTGCAATTCCATTAGAGAGCCAAATTTTGTGTGGGTAGCGGCACTGCTGCACTGCCATCCTACCCTGTCGCCCTGCTTGCCCTTCCCCCAATAGGTTGACCCTCAGCGCAACCTGGTGTACGTGAGGGGGCAGGTGCCGGGCCCCGCTGGCAAGTTTGTGTACCTGCGCGATGCCATCTGCGTTCCCCGTGAGCGAAAGGCGGACTGGGGCCTGCCATTCCCCACGTTCCTCGGCGACCCTGCCGCCCTGCCGGTCACTGTGTTCAAGTTCCCTCGGGACCCCTACCGTCCATTTGTGGAGGAGGCTGACTATTTTCCTATCGAGTGGTAAGAGCAGCAGCAGACCGGAACTGATCTAATAGCAAGTAACAGGTCAGCGCATGTGCTTGCCAGCGTTGTTTGCGATTCAGTGCCGCTCAACACAGCGTGTTGTTGCCTGCATTCTTGACACCTGCAGGAAGAAGGGCGAGTAGTGGGTGCGACGGCGCCGCGAGGCGCAGCTCACCTCTCTTTCTGTTAAGCAACTGTCATTGGACAGGCATGGAGGGTTGCTGTGTGATGCTTCGAAGTGGTGTTACAGGCAGTGCCTCTGCCCTTTGCGCATAGCTCGCAGCTGCAATTGCCCTAGTCCAGCGATGTTGTGGTGACTTGACTACTGGTCCAGACATGAGGTGCACGAAGCATGGTCACCCGGCACCACATCATTATGGTAGACAGATCACTTCGCTGCCACAGGCTGAGACGCAGCGGGTCTTGCAGAACAAAAGATCCCTTCCTTGTCAACACTTCATGTTCTGCGTCCCATGTTGCTATGGGTCCCCCCTGTCTCGGCTGCATAATAGGTGACGTAAGCAATCGTGCTGCAAGCAAGTGCTGGCCTCAGTAGCAAGCGATAAGTGGCAAAGCGCAGGGCTGGTTGAAAGCAGAGCAGCTCACCAAGCACGTAGAGTGAAAGCAAGGTCCTGGTAGAACTTGCAACTGAAGCACAGATGGATGCTTCAACAAAAAATGTGAGATGCGTGCGGGGGAAGTTAGGAAAAATGCAGACAGCTGCTGTGCACAGCTGCATTGTCATAAGTCATGGTTGCTATCGCTTGAATCACTGGGACCTGGGGAAGTTCTTTGCGTTCTCCCAAGAGGCGATGTCCAGGTGCTGCGCGCTCTGCACGTCCAGCAGCCACCTGACCCTGGCATCCTCAGCGGTGGGGCGCACCAGCTGCGCAGGCAGCGCACCGGGCAGCGCCTGCACCTCCAGCACACGTTGCACCACCTCGGCCTTCCCCTCGCCCAGAGCAACGAAGATGATGTCCTTGGCCGCGTTGATGACGGGCAGGGTCATTGTGATGCGCTCAGCGGGGGGCTTGGGGGAGTTCCCAACAGGCAGCACCCAGCGCTCAGTCTCCGTCAGGGTGGAGCGGTGAGGGAACAGCGAGGCAACGTGGCCGTCGGGTCCCAGGCCCAGCAGCATGAGGTCAAACACAGGCAGGCCCTCAGCGTTGCGGGGCAGCACACTTGCTGGCAACGACACCAGCCTGCCCTCGTAGTTGACAGCTGCCTCCCTGACACTGAGGCCCTCGGCGATGCCATACACTTGGGACGTGGGGATGGGCACCTTGCTGAGCAGCGCATCCTGCACCGCCTTGAGGTTGGACTCATGGCTGTCATGAGGCACGTTGCGCTCATCCACAAAGAAGACATAGAACTTTTCCCACTGCACGGTGCCCTTGACACTGGCTAGGTTGGCCAGCTGGCTGGGCAGGGAGCCGCCTGAGACGACAAGCGAGAAGCTGCAGGAACCCACATGGCGCACGGCAAATCCAGAGGTCAGTGCATCAGCTCATGCCTGCGGCGGCAGCGCCATGCGTTCACGGCCATGCGTTGCATGCGCTCCGCACCTGCCCTTGGCCTTGATCGCGGCCTCAGACGCCTCTACGACCACCTTGGCGAGCGTGTTGGACGCCGCTGCGGTCGCTGCATGCAGCACCACCTGGATGTTGCCCTCCTTGCTAAAGTACGCGACCTCAGGAGGGTAAACATCGATGCCTGCGCCCTTGGAAGTCGACACTGGTGCAACGATGCCCGACGCCATCAGGTGAGCTCCCAGCACCGGGGGAATGCCGTTGGGCCACACGCCGTTGTTGGGAATCTCGTTGATAACGTACTTTGACGCTGATGGGGCCACACCGGCGGCGCAACGCACGGATGCAACCTGGCGGGCCACTTGCCTCCCAGCGACAGGGGCGCGCTGCCCGGCGTGGCTCAGGTGCATGTCAGATGTAAACCGACAGCTGCCAATTCACAGGCCGGGATTGCAAGCGCTGAGAGTGCCAAATTCGCAACAACTAACCAATCAACCTGCGGCCACACCTCCCACACCAAAACCTGTTGCGTGCCTCTTTCCCGGCTCGCGCTGTGTGCAGCTATACAGCACGTATCATGGCGCACATCAAGTCTTTCGGGGAACTTGGAGGTGCCTGTGTGCTGACGACGTGTACACAAACCAGGGCTCAAAGAAGGTGCCTCACCTCATGTTTTGCTCCATGCAGGTGGCAATGACAGCGACGGTGATAGCAGTGACGATGGCATGAACGACTATTACGCGGGAGGCGAGAAGAGGTGCGCATGCATGAGCAGGCGACTGACTCCTGGTGAATGCATGGGCGGATGCACTGCTGAGCAGTGCTGACTTGCAGCCCGACCCTGTGCTCGCAGCGGACAGCTGATCAGGGGAGATCCTGCCGAAAAGAAGGTGTGTTTTGTCAGGCGAAAGTTTGGTTCTAGGTCTTGTACACTGGAGCGCGGCAGCTGTTTGACAACTCAATTGTTGCCGCCACTGTGAATGAAGGACCGGGTGGCATCGATGTTTCATCGCGCGCGCCAATCCGGCGCTGCTGCTGGGACAGAAGAAGACTTGGACACCTCAGGGCCTTTCAGGGGAACTGGCCGCACCCTTGCCGGTGGCACCGCCGAGGTGAGCACATGCTCAAGGGATGCACGGAGGGGGTTCAGGTATTTTAGCTGGGTCCAGACACAGGGCAACAGCATCCTCCTTGCTCTCAAGGGCGTGTTGCTGGGAATAATGGAGCTCTGCAGGCAAGCGGGCCAATCAACCATGTCATCACGTTCTACCGCAACGGCATCTTCACAGTTGGTGACGGGCCTCCCAGGCGCGTGGACGACCCCGCTAACTTCAGGTTCATTGAGAGCATCTCAAGGGTGAGGCAGCACCTTTGCTGTTGGTGGTGGTGAGGTTCGACAGGGCGTTGTTGAGGCAGTGCGGTGACACAGTGAACTGCGGCATTTTGCTGCGACGCAGGGCCAATGTCCTGAAGAGCTGGAAGCCGAGCACCCTGACACACCGGTGAGGGCTGCGCTAGCAAACCTCCGCGGAGGCTGGATCACAAGTTGGTGGCTGTTGGCAATTAGCCTCAACTTCCAAGTTGGATCGTGACATTCAATGCATCAGTTATGCGCCTCTCCGTTGCAGATCACTGTGAACCTGCTTAGGAAGGAAGAGGACTATGAGCCACCGGCACAGCCAAAGTGAGGGAGGGTTGACATGGGATGGGGCATGTGGTGCACGTTGAATATTGTGATCCGCTGACGCTGTGGCTGAGCCGTGCAGACAGCCCGCTTGCCAGCTTGCTTGTCTTTCAGCTGCTTCATTGCGGCATTGCTCTCGTACTCCTGTGTGCATTGCTGACCCCTTCTGTCTGTGGTGCAGGGTGCAGGCGTTCCAGGGCACTGGCCGCACCTTGGGCTCGTCGTCAGACGCAGGGCCATCCAGCTCGTCAGCAGCAGCAATGCGAGCAGAGGAGGCAGCGGCAGGAGAGTGGGAGGGTGTGAACGAGGGCGCCCCAACGACCTATCTGCAGCTGCGCCTGGCAGACGGATCTCGCATGGTGGGTGATGGGCAGGCGGAGTGTGTATGTGTAAAAGCAATTCAGCTGCTGCGATGAGGATGGCAGGGCGTACCTGAGAAGTGCCCAAGGCGTGCTGCTGACCAGTGTTGCCACCATGCTGTTGCAGGTGGCTAGGTTCAACCACACCCACAGGGTGTCGGACATCAGGAGGTTCATCCGTGCTTCACAGCCCGACATGTTGGTGAGTATTGCAGAGTTTGCAGTCGCAAAGCATTGCACCCTGCAGCATGTCGCTCTCCCCCCAATCTGCGCCTGACAATGCGGTCCTGCATGATGTGCAGTACGCATACCAGCTCATGACGGGGTTCCCGTCGGCTGTGATTGAGGACGAGAGCAAGACGCTTGAGGATGCAGGGCTGCTCAATGCTGTAATTATTCAGAAGAGGTAGAGTGTACAGTTTTCTGATGAATGATGACAGCGCTATTGTAACTTGTGAATGTCTTTGGACAGACAGGCAGTCAAAGCGGGCCATGTTTCTTCTTGCGCACTGTGTTTTGTTGGCATTTCACCCTTTCACGTGTAGACATCGTGGCTTATTCGCAAGAAACTTTGTTTTCTGGGTGTGAATTGCGTTTCCACACCATTGCTGGCATGCTCTGTTGCACCTCAGCGCAGCGCACCACTATTTCCGTCAAGCTTTTGTAGCGAACTGTAGGATGCCTGTGGGGGCTCGACCAAAGGTGCTCGACGCATCAATTGCAGTGCCGCGCCGCATGCGCTGCGAGCGGCTGCATGACTGACGCCGCCCTTGTTGCCGCTACGATGATGTATGCAGCAGAATGCAGGCCGTCAGTTAGGGCGCAAGGGCCCAGCAGGGCCCAAGAGCAAGGCCGGCGGCCGCAGGCCCTTCAAACCCAAACCAGACGACGACGCCAAGGGCAAGTGGCTGCACCACAGGCTGAAGGTGCTTAAGAAGGTGAGCTGCACACCTCGTGGGCAGCATAACATGACATGGCGTGGCGGACCTGCTTTGTTGGCGACATCAGCCTACTTTTGACGCTGATGGCAGTTGCAGGTGCACTGAGGTGTGAGTTGAACAGTAGATTCTTTACGCTTGCGGGCTCCTTCGATTGCAGGTGTTGAAAAAGGCCAAAACATTCGAGGTGCGCAAGATTCAACGTAGGATGGCGCAGGCCAAGGACGCAGCAGCGAAGCCAGGTGAGTGTTGTGCTCATGTGCAGAAGGGATGCAACACATCTAGCATAACTCTGCGCCGGTCCTGCGATCCACAGCCCATGCTAATTGCTCTTCATTTGCATTCTTATGTCACATTCGTTTTGCAGGCGCATCTGCTGCTGCAAAGTCTGTTGGTGACTTGTCGAAGCTCCAGGCTCAGCTGCAGTGCGCCAAGTCCCTGGACCTTGAGCAACTTGCGGAGCATGCAGCACAGAGCAGTGGCCTGGCAGCAGCAGCAGCAGCAGAAGGGGGCGCTGCACCTGAGAAAGGCAGGGCGGCAGCGGCGGCGCCAGCGGCGGAGCAACAGGATGTTGGTGGGCAGCTGCAGGTGGGTACGGCGCATACAGCTGGTGTATTGGGTGGGGAAGCAACAGTGGTAGGCAAAACACTTCGTCAAAGGGGTTTGCGGGGAGCGATCAATATGTTGCACAACCTCACTGTTACGTGTTGAGGAGGTATGGTTGTCTGGCAACACAGCGGTGACTCCTGGTGGCCCATCAGGCGTGTTGCACGACCTCTTCCTTGTCGCAGGTGGTACGTGCACGCTTGCTCCGGTCCAACGCTGTGCGCAAAGAGCTGACGGAGGTTGTGACTGAGTTCAACA
Organism: Chlamydomonas urium; assembly: GCA_039880955.1. Lineage (NCBI taxonomy): Eukaryota > Viridiplantae > Chlorophyta > Chlorophyceae > Chlamydomonadales > Chlamydomonadaceae > Chlamydomonas > Chlamydomonas urium. The sequence continues at coordinate 40 of JAWZTI010001927.1, read as the reverse complement.
AGCGCTTCCGCACAGGTCAGGCTGTGCGTAGGGAGGGAGG
>JAWZTI010001925.1:0-10612 GCA_039880955.1 Chlamydomonas urium | reverse complement strand
GGGGGGTGGGCAGGTGAAGACATTGGGAAACTTACTGCTTAGGGCCCGCATGGGCGTGGCAGCATGGGCTTGCAGGCGTCAGTTGGTGCTCACAGTGGTGCATGTGGTGTAGCAGCGTCCCGAACAGCGCTTGCAGCCTTCACCTGGGGGGAAGGGGCCGGGAGAAGCGGAATCTGGGGACAGCACGTTCTGTGGGGTAGCAGCTGCGGACGGCGGGGCGGTGGGTGGGGAAGGGAGGCAAGAAGAAGCAAGCATGAAGCCCATGCACGGGGGGTCCACAGGGGTCATACGCACCTTTACAGTGCCCCCCAGAGCTGTCAAGCACACGTGTCCTGCTACTCCTGCTACTAATTTTATGAGTGCCATGGTCTATCAGAGGCTGTCACAGTCCCCATTGCCTGCTGCGCCTGCTGTGTGCTGTGCGTGTTGTGATCAGGGTGCGCAAAAGCGGGCGCGCAGCGCGACGCCTCCGGTTGCCAAGGCATCCACCCCGCCCCCCTCCGGCTCTGGGGGCTCAAAAAACTCAAACACAGCAGGGGCAGCACCAGGTGAGGCACAATCACATCCGAAGGGTGGCCTCGCAGCTTCAGGGAAATTCGCAAGCAAAGTGCGGGGCCCTTGCTGCTGTCCTTTCTCAAATGCTTCGTGGTTTCCTTCTGTGCCGCTCCTGCCCTTGCTCTCCCGCTCTGCCATGGTTTGATGGCTCCCTGTAAGCCCCTGTGTATTAGAAACAGCCTGTTCACTTTGCACGCCTGGTCTGAGAGGCAGAGGGGCATTCCAGGCAGCGCATGTTGCTTATCCTGCTGGTTACTAGAAAGGGCACTTTGTTTGCCACTGTGACGCCCCACAGGCAGTAAAGTGGCAGAGGAAACGTACTCGTGAAACACAGAGGGGCATGGCAGGACGGGGGTGTTTGAATAGCGCTGGTGCCTGGCCTACCTATCATCCCGCCTGCCTACCTGTCTCTGGTCCTTTGGCGTATGCTGCATGTGATACGCACTGTGCTTACGCACTGTGCTTTCCACCCCCCTGCATCCTCTCCACTCCCCGCCTTCTTGCCTATCCACTGCCCTGCTTCACTCCCCTACTCCTATCGCAACACACGCAGGCAGCGGAGGAGGAGGGGGCATCAGCCAAGAGGAGGTGGTGGAGACGCTCAAGAGCAATGGGGGTCGCATGCTGCTGTCGCAGCTGCGAGCACACTTCCAGGTAGGTGGGGATGCACAAGCATGGCGGCGAACGCTGCAAGGTGGGTGTGACGCACAAGCACAACAGGAAGTGCTACACAAGGCGGGTGGGTTGCAGCCGCAGGAGGAACACTCAGTCGGGCGATGCGCACAAGTACAGCGGCAAGCACACTACTATGTGGGTGGGGTGCCCAAGCACAGCAGCAGAGGGACGGAGGATTATGCACCTCTGTTGACTGTGAGGTTGCAGCATCTGCAGCAAAAACGCACCTGCGGCCTCTGCAGCCAAATCGCAAAAACGCACCTTTGGTAGGTGGGTTGCGGAAGCACGGCAGTGAACACATTCCTAGGTCGCATGGCAGGTATGCTTCCCACCAGTCCATGCACAGGTTGTTGTTTCCAAGCAGCCAGTTGGGCCCGCAGCCAGTTGGGCCCGCAGGCCACAAAAGCGCAGCAGCAAGCACAATCCCAGGCAGGTGGGCACTTGGAGGTTCGGCAGAGGTACGTCACAAGGTGGTGGGAATGCACAAGCGCAGCAAACATGCAGCCAAGAGCACCTTTGGTGCATTGGGTTGCATGGCCTATCATCAACACAAACACACGCCGTGGTGATTACTGCGATCGCACCCTCGACCCCTGCAGGCGCGTCTCAAAGAACATTTTGTGGTGCGCACACCCAAGAACATCTTCATGGCGTCATTTTGCACAGCCTGCTACCGGCAAAATGCACCCACTCACTGCTATCGCACCCATTCGGCCCCTGCAAGCACGCCTCAGAGGCACAGCTGTCGTTGCGCAGGCGTTCAAGAAGATTGTGTGGCGCTGCACACCCAGCAGCACCTTTCTGGCGCCACTTAGCCTATCATCAACAAAATGCACCCACTCACTGCTATCACATTCACTCAATGCCTGCAGGCGCGCCTCAAAGGCGCAGCTGGAGGTGTGGAGGCGTTCAAGGAGATTGTGCGGCGCGTGGGCAAGTTGGACAAGGTGGACGACAAGCCCTTTGTGGTGCTCAAGCCTGCGTTGGGCGGGCCAGCATGAGGACCTCAGGAAGAATGGAAGAAAGCAAGAACCCTGCCTGCAGGCGTAGGGTGATGAAGGGCTTGGATGGAAGGGAAACCCCTACCTGTAGGCGTAGGGTGATGAAGGCAGTGGTGGCAGAGGAAATGAGGGCTCGAGTCAGCGCTTGTACGCCCCGCAGGGGGCTGCAAGGGCTCAGCATAGAGTCTTTCAATCCACCAGGAGGACATCCGAAGGACGGCACATGGAGGGACGTCAGGGGTCAGGCGTTGCTTTCGATAATGTGTTGTTTTTGTGCTGTGTCGGAAAGGCACTGTGCGTCCCCACAGCTTCCACTGGGCTGCTTGGGTGTTGCAGCAACATGAAGCCACAGCGCTCCTTCCACATCACGCCATGCAGCCCCTTGGGGCTCTTTGCCTGAAGAGTGGGCGAGGGTGCCTGTGGACGGTTCCGGCAGCAACCTTTCCAACACTAGGCTGTCAGGCATCAGCAGCAGCAGCAGCAGCAGCAAGCAGCGAGCAGAGACGCATGGGTGTAAAATGTCATAGGCGCCGAAATGCGCCACGACCAGCAGCGGAGGGAGTGTATAGGAGCAAGAGCAGCAGCCGGAACCAGCACGCTGGCCAACATGCAGTGGCAGCACATAGCAGGGTGCACATCAAAGCTCCTTCAAAGTCAGCAGGACGCAGGTGTTAGGAGGGCCTAACTGACAACACCGGCATAGGCAGTTCTTGTAGGCACAGCTTTACTTGCAGCTGGGGGACATGGACGTGCATGAAGGTTGTTGGGGGGCATGCACCTGCATGCGCACAACAGGGCCTCCCGCCCATTCCATGCGTGCAGGCTTGCTGCCATGCCTCGCAGCGACTTGGGCAGCGGCAAAAATGGCTGAACGGCATCGTGCACGGCGCTTGAGGAAGCACCTCGCTGCTGCCTAACAAACCCTGTTGCTGCTGCTCTGCTTGACAATCAAGCCTATCCCGCGCTTTGGCTCACAATACAGCTGCTGGTACTGGAAACTTGCTGTGGTTCATTCTGCACTGCAGGTGTTGCTGGCCTGGTGCACACCTCCACCTAAACCCTGCGAGGTGCATGATTTGCTGCGTGTCCTTGTTGCCACATACCACACACTGAAAGTGCTGCTGCAGCTCCCCACATCCATGCATCGGCATCCCCGCATCCGTGTGCCATACTTTGACACCTCCATGCAAGAGGCATGTGGCGCGACGCTGGTCAGGCATCAGAGCAGCTACCTGGGCGCGGGGGCCACTGCATCGGGGCCGTAACCTCTCGTGGAAGCATGTGATTCAGTTCTTCACGTCCAACATGACGCATCTCTTCGACGCCCTGCGGCCCTCGCCTCGACCTGCAGCCCCAATCTCTTTACCTGCTGAATGCTGCCTTACCACCCTGACACACACTCTCCCCAGCACTCAAGCCCTATTGCCACCTCCCGTTCGCCATAAGCATGACCCATCCTCGCCTGCCCAGTGCTTCCACCATGCTCTGATCGCCCCATTGCTGCCCCCTTCCCCTTGGCTTGCTGAACACCACGGTAACTGGGCACCAGTGCTGCCCGCCCAACCTTGCCATGGACAGATGGCGCGCTGAGACGCTCACTACAGATGTAGGAGGCCAAATGCAAGCTGTCCAGTGACCACAGGGGTAGCAGGAAGACAGCCCTGCATGGGCAGGCGCACATGACTCATATGACATGAGGACGCATAGCAGAGCAAGGGTCCTGGGGCGCAGAGGCTCATGCAGTTGCCTCTGCGCCCCAGGAACTTCATGACTGCATGACGTCATGCAACTAGATAGCTGCAGAGACGGCACCTGACCATAATGGTTTAGTGATGCTTTCCAGCATTCGTCCAACAGGTGAATGTCCACACATGACGTTCACTGCCGCACGGGATAAATCCCTGCTCGGTACAATCGTTGAAGAAGGGCAGCGCTGGAATGGTTGATGACGTGTGCACCACATTTGAAGGTTCAAGCCTCGCACCTACTAGGTCACAGCCTCTCGCAGTGCTTTGCGCCAGGACGCTGTGCGCAGCAGGGCACATGGCCTCCCTCACCAGCGCAGGCCATCACCCTCATCGGTGAAACTCGGCGGGCTTTCTGGGCAAGCTGTCTAAACCAAGCATGTCCATCTGCAGCACCACAGCATGTCTTTTGTCTGCCTGTTGCACGCTGCTGTGAGGAGGTGGTTCCATCAGAACCAGAGTTGGGCCTACTGCATGCATGCTTGTGCTTCAGTTTCACTTAATGTGGTCCCCTCCCGTGCATTGTCAGGGCCCACTCATGGCTGGCAGTGCCCAGCGGGAACCTGAGTTGCTGTGGCTAGAGTACAGAGGGCGGCAGTCCATGGTGCCTGAGATTCAGGCCAAGGAGTACAAGCTGAGTGTCAGGTGCCTGCACCAAGACCACACCACCATCATGCTCCCACCATCATGCTCAATGACGTGACCAGTCTGGTGGACGAGTGTGGGTTCACCATATGCGACAAGCGCCGTCTTCAGGAGCTGCTGGGGCCGGTTGGCAACACGAAGACCAACACGAAGACCAACCCCATCAGGGTTGACCTCGTGCCTGTCCAAGGTGCGGATCATGAGTGGGTCTGGTCAGCAGTTGCGGGGCAGGCAGGGGCTGAGTTTGGGAGGCACTGCATGTGCAGTCAGGATGGCTATAGGCTCGGCATGGGCAGGTGGGTGCAGGGAGGACAGCAGGGAAGTAAGGGCAGAGGCTGGGGTGCATGCGCAACGGGTAGGGAGCGGGGTGCAGGCGCAACAGGGTGCAGGCGCAGCAGCTGAAGGTCGTGGCGGAGCAGAAGTGTGTTGAGGCGCATCAATCAGCTGCTTAATGAGGGCTTGCATGGTATGTTCATGTGTCCACACCTGGGCAGGGCACCTGCCCCCATGCTGCCCTCACACCCTTGGCATCGACGTTCCTTGGCTGCTCATACACTTCTAACTCTGTTCTCGCGGTGCTGCTCTCGCCGCCATTGCAGGTGGCGTTGGAGCTGGTGCGATTGGCACGGCGGCAGGTGAGCTGGTGGCGATGGGTTGCTAGGCTGGGTCAGGCAACCGCCGCAGCGGTCTGCAGTTTGGTAGGGGCAGGCGCTGCATACATAGGGCGTGCCAAAGCCTGTTGCGTGCCGTCGCAGATGCGTCGAGGGCACTTGCATGCTGACCACCAATCATGTTGTCGCTGCTGCTGCTGCCGCTCGTGATTTCAGGCGGCGCAGCTGTGGTGACGAATGAACAGGGCAAGGCGCAAATGGATGGCATCCTGGCGGCCTTGCGCGCTGCGGTGGATTCGCCGCTGCCGCTGGACGTCTACCAGGTGCGATGTTGCTGATTGAACTCGCAGCGGAAACGGCCAGCGCGTGGAAATATGGGCTGCTTTAGTAACAGCAACGCTTGGGCTAGACATTTTGACCTTGCACAACGCTTGCCTCGACGTCGCAGACTCTCCAGCTGCACCAGGCGATGCAACGTCCTGCCGCTCCTGAGCAGCAAATACCGGAACTCAAGACACACGCAACACTTACTCGCCGGCGGGTCGGCTCGGAGCTGCACGAGCGCCTCCTACATTGAGGCAGGGTACCTGCCTGCCATGGCATGCATCTGCAAATGAACCGTCTGCTATCGGCTCCTGCTGCTGCTGCTGCATGCCCACTGGCGGCCGTCAAAGGGAGTATGTGGTGGCGGGCACCATCACTCACTTACCAACCATGCTTCTGCTGTCGTTGGTGGCTGCATACTAGGGTTTCTCACGTAGCTTCTTTTTTTCACCTTCTCGCGCTGCTGCCCTCTATCGACATTTTTACATGCACATTTTTCACATTTCTGCAATGAAGGGGAATCCCAGCATCAGTTGGTATTTGGACAGCAGAGCGGACGAGACTTAAAGGTAGATTGCTGATTACTCGAGACACAGCGTACCACACCTACCACGCAGTGCCCCCTGTTCTGGGTCACTTGCAAAGCATGGTTGAGTCCTTGGTGCAGCTCAGTGCCGTCAACCAGCACCTTCTTCTGCCTTACTTGGTTAGGGATGCCCGTGGAGACAGACAACCTACATGACTGATGTTCGAGATCTTCGAGAACATGCATCTGCAGAAGACCATCTCAGGTTGGTGCAAGACCTGCCGCCCCTGAACACCACTAACCTCTTGTGCTGTGCATGATGATGGCTGCACTAAGCCCCTCGCGCAGGCCGAGCCTCCATGATTTGTGCTGAATAGTCGGGGCTGGAGTGAGGAAGAGTTGCAAAGGGCAGAGACGATTTGCATCAACGCCTAATTACAGGTGGGCAGAAAGTGCTTTACCCAGCTCTAGCCTTGAGTTTCACAAAGGAAGGGAACGGAGATGGAACACATCACGTTAACTAGTACACGCATTAAGCGATTGAAAGCAATCACCGGCAAAACACAAAAACCAAGTGACTGGGAGACACCCTGTCCCAGGTCAAGGGGTTCATGGGTCCTCCACAGTCAGTGCTCGTGCCATCTGGTGCATTGCTGCACCGCATCCCCAGGAGGTTCAATGTGGCTGCCGCGAGGGGCCAAGGTGCTTGGTGACAGGCCGGGCGCTGACGCCACTCTGTGGCAGGTGCTGGAATCGCAGCACAACCGCAGAAGCAAAGCCAAGCAGCGCCTGGTGTGCGTGCGCGCTTACGCGCTGGCAACGGTCACGGTGGGGGTGGTGGTGGCTTGGGCGAGCTTGTCGTCAGCCGGGGCGATGAAGGCATCACCGTCAACGGCGGGGGCAGCAGGGGCGGCGGCGGCGGGGATGTCACCGTAGGAGTTCCAGACGATCCAGATGAAGTTGCAGATCAGGGACTGCGCAGCGGCGATCAAAGCAGGGGCGAGGGAGCAGGGGGGGTCAGCACACTGAAATGCAAGCTCTAACTGCCAATACACAGGCTGCGTGGCGTGCCAAGTTGGCACTTTCTGGCGCTTTCTGGCAGTTGTTGTGCACGCTAAACCTGACCTACGGCTGCCTGCATCTGAGCCATGCGCACTTGATGCTTTCCTGCTGCTCGCAAGTCAAACTCACAGCAATGGAGCCGACAGACAGCAGGGTGGTGGCGGAGACCCACTGGGTCCAGTTGTTGGAGTTGTTGTTCACACGCTTGTTCAGGATCCAGGTCTGGGTGACGTAATCGTTGGCAATGAAGAACAGCAGCACGGAAGACATGATGAAGAAGTACATGGTGGTGGTGAAGATGGAGCGGATGGTCTTGGACTTGGTGAACATGGAGATGGAGGTCATGGTGGCGACAACGACGGCAGCGAACTGCAGGAAGACGGACCACCTATCGAGACAGCAGCATGGATAGCGGAATAGCTTCAGGCCGCTGCTCTGTGGTGCACCGCGCCGAATGCGGGACAGCATCACACACATTTAGCCGGACATTTCTCTGATTGCATGTGGCGCAAGGCGCATACTGTGCTGGCTGCTGCGGCTGCACATGCGCGCTGGCGATCGCTGCAGTTGGCCGGCGCGACGCGATGGTGCACGCACCAAGTCAGGCCGTAGATGGTGCCGCAGTCACCGGTGCTCAGGTTGTAAGGCGGGCTGGAGCCCCAGCCGACACCGGGGTAGGGGTAGCCGCTGGGAGTGGTGTCAAAGTAGCCTGCATTGCAGTTGGCCTGGGCCTGCGCGGTGGAAAGGAGGCGAGGGGATAGCACGATCAGGTCGCCGTGGCAGATACCCCAGGGTGGCACGGCGCTCAACAAGCAGCGCATGCCGCCCGACACGCGATGCTGCATGGCGCTGCTGGTGTGGCGCTTGGTGTTAAACATAGCGGAGAGCACGAGGCAGATGCGGCCAGATGCAGGGAGAGGTGGGCAGAGGTCGGTTGCTGCACGTCGCTAGCTGTGAGGCCCAAAGCGCTGCGCACCTTGGCAATGCCCGCCAGGAAGATCACCCAGGACGCGATGTTCAGGAAGTTCAGCGCCGTGCGCAGGAAATAGAACGTGAAGCACACGCTCCAGTCCATGGCCTGGCCCTTGTCGGCTGCCGCGCCCCCCTGGGGCGCTGCGACCTGGTACACATAGTACACGACCTGCTGCTGGCCGGAGGCAGCAACGGGGGCTGGCACGGGGGCCGGGGGAGCGGCTGCGGGAGTAGCCATCGCAAATGGATGGGGCTTGATGCCGATGTGGTTTGTTGGAGGAGGGAGGGGTGCTAGTGGGGAGGCAGCGGTATCGGGAATGATCAAGAGTTTTCGCTTGCCAGCAATAGATGTCCAAAGTGTGGACCCCGAGGGTGGGCCTGCCATTTCAGCCCACCATTTGCCTGTACATGGCGGGCATGCCTTAGATAGCGCTGCTGCTGTGCCCGCCGTGCAGCCCGGATGATGCACACTGCCATGTAGACCCTACATGCCGGTTGACCGCTTTGACCGCGATTCGCATGCAGCATGTCAGCAGGCGGATGCAATCGGCGCTGCTGCCTTTCGATCACGCGCGCAGGGACACGCCAGGCAGCAAGGATGGACACTGTTTACGGACGCAGCCGATATCTGACAATGGCAGTCGCGGCATGCAAGCACCTCAAGCAATTGCAAACGTCTCGTACATTGCCTAAAGCATTGAGAAAGCCTCTGGCGGCGGGCCCAGCAAATCTGGGCCCGATGTATTGACTGACGCAGGTGTCAGACGGATAGGTTGTGCGGGTTCTCTCTGGCTGCCTAGGGCCATGCAATGGGCCTGAGACAGGTCGAGCAGAGGCTTCTCTGACGACCCAGGTCCCATGCACATGCATGATGATGCTGCACATGCATTAGCGCTTGCAGTTGGAAAGGATACCACAGTGTTGCACTGCCTAGTCCGATTTGTTCACCAGGTGTTAAATCAGAGAAACCCAAACAGCCAGCCTGCCATCATGCCCAGCCTGCATCCACCCGTCCAATGCCCGTTTAAGAGAGACCCTCACTGCTGGCCTACGGAAGGCACACAGCAATGCGCAGCGTCACATGAGAACACGACCATACCAGAGCGCATGGCGGAACGGTGGGATGGAGCGTGCACAGCAGCACACTGCATCGACACAAAATTGAGTCGAAAATCGCACGCCCGCCGTGCTGGCATGTTTGATTAGTAGGCATCACAAAGATTTGAGGATCACAAGGCCTTCTGAAGAACACAAAACTAATCCGAATGCCCAAAGCGGAGTAAGTCTCCACCCGGTCCAACACAACAGCGGCGGTGGATCAGGCCCAGTATTCCACGCCTCGCGCACAATCCAATGAAATAAATGTTCGGGGTTCCCCTGCCCCCGCGTGTGCCTGTAGCTGAGGGGAAAGGAAGGGCTGCAAAAGGAGGATGACGACCCTTCTTCCCAACCAAACACCTGCATCAAACTTGCTACAACCTGCGTTTACTGCGTTCCTGTCATAACCATCCCGGCAGGCCAAGATTGAATCGTGGATCGCTGGAACCTGCGGCCCCGGCGGCAACGCGTAACTGCACCAGCAGCCATGCGATTCATGGGCTGGGTTTGTGCTTGAACGCCTGTGCAATTATGTTGCCCTGCCGCAGGCGGCGACCTGGATGTACCTGACCTGAGGTCTTTCTAGTCTATCTGACATGGCATACCAATCTGACTTGTGTAACTGCCTGATCTTTCTAAATACCTGAGCTGCATGTCCATCTCACCTATATAGGTAGCTAGCAGCACGTGTCAGTATGGTTATAAGCATTGTTGTAATGATCTTAGGCCTATGGCGAGTTAGAGAGAGAGAGAGAGGAGTCCATGCATCTCACAGGGCAGTGCAAAGCTACATCTAGTAATCTCCCTGGACGCTGTACCTGGCCTGGCTGCTGTAACAGGCTGGCCTGCTGCCAGTTCAAGGACCCGCCGCCCTACACCCAACTGCAAGCGACTAACAGCCCACACAGTTGCGGGACCAGGCAAGCCGTGTACCAGCAGAGCTGAGTACCTTTTGTAACGTCACCCCATGAAAGGCGCTGGCTGGCGCCTTACCTGCACCACCTCATCGGGTGCAGCCCCAGCACTGTCTCCGCACGACCATCCCAAACGTGACGGGTGCGTTTACTGTACCGGCACGTACTGCCAGAGTGAGATAGAACCTGCACCCCCATGACCGCTGCAGTCAGGCAGCTGCCTTCCAAAGGGTTCAGGATTGGACCTCTGGCCCTTTCAAGGAGGTCAGGATTGGACCTTTTGGCCCGTCAGGATTCAGGATTGGACCTCTGGCCCCCCAGGGAGGTCAGGAGTGGGCCTCTGGCTGCCACCGCCCAGACGCTGCTGCTGCACGACCTGACCTGCCTGCGGGGACTGCGGAGCAGTGCCGGCGCCCGCGCGGCCGGTGCTGCCGTCGGCCGGCGCCATCTGCCTCGACAGCAGGTCGCGCAGATGTGCCAGCTG
>JAWZTI010001924.1:0-10613 GCA_039880955.1 Chlamydomonas urium | reverse complement strand
TGTTGCCCTACCACACACTGATCCCGCAAGGAAAGCCTGTCCAACATCATGGCTCACAAAGCATGCACAGTGAGCGCGAGTCGCTGCCCTGCCTGCGCAAGCCCCAAGGGAACTTCGACCCTGTACACAGCACTTCTGTGGTCCTGCATATACACTACCACAGCAACCAAGGCGAGCGCCATGGTGGCTCAGCCAGTGTCACCGCAACCCTAGGAGAGCCACAGAAAAGAAAAGGCTGTGCGAACGAAAAAATGAGTGCTGGGGGCCGAGCTTTGCATTTGCTCCCACACTCATGGCATGCATGCCCCAGCCTGAGGCCTCACCTCGCCACAGCAGCCCCCCTCGCTCACCTTCCATCTTGCACCACTCCATATCACGAACAGCAGGTCCCCGCACCGTAACGTCTGCTTTGGTCGCCTGAAGGACGATGCTACGACCCTTTAAGGGGCACACAGCCACCCACAGCACAGCGCACCAACGCAAGCGCTGCGGCAACGAGCTACCAGCCGGCGCGTTACCAGACTCTGCAGGCTTAGCCTGGTGCCGCGTACGCGTCAAAGCGTCTTGCTTGGCACAACGGCCCTCATGCAGCTTGCAGGCTTCGCGGCGCCGCAGAGCCTAACATGGGTCACGCTGGGATCCACGCCTTGGCAGATGACCAGCATGGCCACTGGGCACCAGGTTCACGCCCTCAAACAGCGGAGGAGGGAGAAAGCACTCCTCGCGATTACTGTGGTGCAGCATCAACCTGTGGCACTCACAGCGGCGCCTGCAGCGTCCAGCAAGCCCCACAGGAGCAGCACGAGCGCGCCGGGCACCAACGGCGGCGTGAGTAAGGTGCAGGCGCCTCGCATGTCCCGCTGGCGCCGCGACAAATGCCGCATGGGCAACCTGGAGCAGCAGGTTATGGAGAAGCGTGCTGAAGAGCAGGCTGCAGCACAAGATAACTACCGGCTGAAGATGAGGGCAGAGGCGCTGGAACACGCAGTGGCAGTGCACGAGCTGCAGATGGCCATGCTGAACCGCAACATGACCTGCCCCAGTACAGAGGCACGCAACCAGCTGGTGGGGCGCAACATAGGCCACAGTGACAGCCCAGGCACAAGATATTGCATCAGGGCTTTCCCTTAAACCTACGAGAGTGCAACCCGCCAAACTTCCCGGCTATGCAACCCGTCCATGCTTGCGCTGCTGCGCCTGCATGCCGCTGCCCTTCCCAGGCCACCAAGTACCGCGACTTCGTGAGCGAAGCATCGCTCCTCATGCTCAGCTTGACCGAGGAGGCCAATACGCCTGCCGATCAGCCTGTGCTGGCGCGCATTGCGGATATGGTGCGTCTTGCGGCTGGGTATGCTGGAAGTGCTGTGACAAACACAGCAAACAGGGATGGGACTTGAGATGATGGAAAATGGGGGTCGGCAGCATGTTCAACCTTGGTTTTGCATCCTGGACAGCATCGTGAGCAGCATGCCCCACACCCTGTCAGTGTGTGCAGCGGCCATACTATCCAGGCGCAGCACGTCTGCCGCTCTATGTAGCTAGAGGCACAGCAATGCTTGCTTGTTGACGCTGTGTATTGCCTTCCCACGCATTCTGCTTATTGGCCCCACAGGTGTCAGACATGCGCAAGGCTGTTGCGACAATTTATGTCCAGAACCCAGGCATCCAATTCTCCATGATCTCCATGCACCTGGACCCTCCAGAGCAGGAGGACCAGAAGCAGCAGCAGCAGGCTTCACCCCCGCCCAGCAACGACCACTGGGACCAGGTGGCTGCTAAGGTGCAGGCCATGCAAGCGCAGCTGGACGAGATCCAGGCGTGCTGGGAGCTGGCAGAGGAGGCCATGGTGGGTGCATGGCATGGGGTGGTAAGGCAGAGCACAACGTGAAGCGCTTAGAAGCACACACACAGTCGCTGCGCAAGCTCAGTGCACGATCGTGCTCGGGCCTCCATACCAAGCTTTGTACTTGTCCTTTCCTGCTGGCTGGCCACCTCCACACACTTTGCGCAGTTAAAGATGCAGAACGAGGCTGCGTCCCTGAGCACGCAGCTGGAGGACGGGCTGCAAAAGGAGCAGGCATGCAACCTCATGGAGCTGGGTCAGCGCTTGTCATCTGTCACCTTCCAGCAAGCTATGATCTACTTCTCATTCTCCTACACCGTCAACGCCAGGGTGAGCCAGCAAGCATAGGAGCCGCAGCTGCAGGGTGTACATGATTATTGCACGAAGCCGGGCACCCCATCGCTTGCAGATTGTGACGCTCATATGGCGTCATGTTGACCAGCCGTTTGTCGGGACGATGAGAAACGCAGTCTGCGCGCTGGAATGGAATGCACCTCGCCACTTTGACCGCTTTTCTTGAACCTGATGTTGATGCCGCTGCTGTCGTGCCTGTGCAGATCTTCAGCCCGCTGCAGCTGGCGCGTGCCATGGTGCACTCCTTCCCATACTTCCTTGACACCAAGCAGTTGGTAGCCTCGCTGCTGCGCACCCGTCGCCCGTCACAGACATCTGGTAAGCACTTTTACTGCCGCAGGCGAGCGGAGTATGAAAGCCAGCACACAGCATCCATTGCTTTCCCAATCGTGTCAACATACAATTGCCGCACTGTCAAGTAGGCTTAGTGTGCGTATGTGCTGCCAAAACTTCCTATTCCGCAATGCAGGTTTAGAGTCGATGCCGTCAAGCAGCAAGTGAGCGTGGTATGCAAGCCGGCGCTTTAAAATCCCTAGCAACGCACCTTGACGCAGCCAGTGCCTGTACCTTCCAGCAGGCACCTGCGACATGCAGGGTGCAGGCGTCTGACAGTGTGTTATCAACTCCTAGACAGCTCAACCCTGCTCACAATGCTTGCAGCTGTCTTAGCGCTGCTGCTGCGCCTGAGCATACAGCAGCACCCCTATGACCGCTTACAAGTGTGAGCCTGTTCATCTCAAACTGTACCTCCTGAAAAGGTGGCTAGCACCGCAGGCCGCTGGCCAGTAGAGACACATGCAATAAAACGGGGCACAGCGCCAGCACTGGCGCTGGAGCGACGCAAGCAATGATGCTGTTGTTCTGCCCCGGATTGAACAACTTCTCCTAAACCCACCTAAACCCTGGTGATGTCATGATTCTCCAAAGTACTGCCAATCCTGCTTAGGGGGGGGGGNCAGGTACCATGTATGGCACAGATTTTTCCAGCAGCGCTGGGTGGCGCGCACGCTGCCATTGGCGCGTGCTGTGGAGAGTGGACTGATGAGGGGTGTGCAGGGGTGTGCACACCTGCATTGACCCTTTGGAATGGACTTGCTTGGCATGGGGTGACGAGGGCTTCTGTCGCCGTGACATGGCCCCCATCCAGATACCATATCAGATTTACAAGCCGACCTGCTTCGCGCCATTCCCTAGCAGCCCAAAATCTACCTACGCCCTGTTGTGCTGCGGGCACATGGCGGCCGCAAGAGCTGCATACTAGCGCTGATGTGCTCCGCATGGTGCACATGATGCTCTCTCCCTAAGGATAATTCAGAATCGTTGTGCCGCTTTCCATTCTGAGCGTATGTATGGCTTGCCGTTCTTTTGTTGTTGTGCTTCTTCAGGCTGACAAGAAGAATAATGTTCACCCTGTAACACCTTTGGCAGCAACCGCAAGCAAAAGGATTGGGTTGCAGTTGCAGGCATTGAGAAATCCAGTGCCTCATGAAGAAGCGCCACCCCCGCACTGATACCCAGACAAGTGACTGTGAGGCATACGGGACCTGCAGGAGCTGTCTGCAAGATTATGAAACCATCCACTGCGAAACATGCGTCCCTGACAGCTGTCCCTGCAGGTATGTGACACACGTGACACACCCTGGGGGCGTGGGGTGGTTGCCAGGCCTGACAAGCTCAGGATAATGGCATGCTACTGTCATGATGCGAGGCAGATGAGCACAAAATGAGCATATACAAGCGCAACGCAACTATGGTCCTTGACTACTTAATGTGGGCCAAAGAGCTTGGCGTACCAGTCAACTGCACTGGCTGAGACTTTGGCAGGTCCTCAGCAGAGTGGTACTTGCACTGCCATATGCATTGGGGGCAGCTGTCCACCTGCAGTGTGAAGGCAGCTAGTCCTCCGCGCCGGTTGTCATGCGAGGAAGAGGCAGAGGCTCGCGTTCCTCCCCGCCTCACCAAGACTGTCTCCTCCATCTTCAAACCATGGATATGAGCAACTACCCAAGCTCAATGCCTGCCCCTAGCATCATGCACACGCGCATCATCTTGGCGGCACAGTCTGCTCGGTCCTTGCCGCCCCACGCCTGGCGCAGCTGGTGCACCAGGTAGTCCAGCAGCGTCTCAAACTTGACGTGCAATGGCCGCGTCGGGACGCCCATCAGACTGGCAGACGCAGGCCGCTTTCGCTCGCCTGCGTTTGGGGCAGGACATCATGCTAGGCACACAGCTGCTGTGCACCCGGCAGCCTGCATGAAGCGCACAAAATGCTGCGCAAACTGCATAAAACATCATGCCTGATATTTCCCTGGCTCTTCTTCAAAGCCTGGGTCACCCCTGCTGTCTCCTTCTCGCACCACATTCTACACGCTAGTGTCATCGTCGTGTTTGCCAGCTGCTGCCCACCTGTGCCTGTGCAGCTCACCTTTCTGCCTGAGGAAGTACTCGGTCAAGGGGTGCACCTCGGGCATTGGCTTCGCGGCGGTTGTGCCGGCTTCACGCAGCAATGCCGCTTGCGCTGCCGCCCGCAGGTCTGTCAGCGAGGGGGGGCTCAGGAAGTCTGCCACTCGCGCCAGCGCCTGCGGCAGCGCAGTGGGGAGCAGGGAATGTGTTGCAACTCGGGCTTGATGGGGACTCTTCAAGACAGTCTCACAAGATTCAGGTACAAAGTTTAAAGGCAATGTAAACCAAGGTGGGGGCAGGATAAGCTATGGTAGGTTCTGCCTCAGGGTACATTGCAATAGCTTTAGTGACTGGGTGTGCAACTGCTTTGCGGCTGCGCAAAGCACAACTATGCGCTGGGGACGATGATTGCGCTGCACAAGTGCCGTCGCCGACTGCAACCGCCTGTGCAGCAACCTTACCTCCACAAAGTCCAAGAACAACAGTCCAACAGCACGCTTGCGGCGCCTCAGCTCATCGGTCACGATCAGTTGGCTCCACACGAATATGAGCTTCGCCTCCTTGCGCTCCAGGCCTGCACATGGCACCACGCAATCATGGCACGGGTGTCCGCTGATGTCCGAGGGGCAGCTTGGCTTGCAATTCGGCACGAATGGCTTGTCATAACATGTTGTGCAAAGTAGCGATGTCGTAGACGGTGTGGGCTGTATGGCTGGCTATGGTTTGGCAGTGAGTCAGGACCTGATGCAGCATCAAGGCTGCCAAATAAGCCCTGCCCTGCCCTGCCCTGCTATGACGCACCAGCCTATGGTTGAGAACCAGGTGCCATACTGGCCATAACCCAGTTGATCCCTGACTTCACCTGCAATCTGGCGCAGTCCAAGGGTGTACCTCACTGCAATCAACGCCTCACACTCCTGTTCACACTCCTGTCGTGGCCCTGTATTGGTGACCCTCACCTGTTGTGGGCCCAAGCAGCTGAACACTCTCCAGCAGCACCGCCCAGTGCTCCACCCAGAAGAACTTGGTCCTACAGTGTTCAAGGGGCAGGCCACAGCGCGGCAAGAGCACACACAATTAGGTCGCAAGCAGGTGGTAAGAGCACTGACTGAACAGGCTGCTGCGCTGGCTCAAGCCATTGCGGACATGATCTGAGCTTAGCCTTGTTGACCGTGCAGGCACAGGGGACCCACCTGTCCTTTGCCTTGTACATCTTGTACATGGCCTGCACGTCAATGCAAGCAGCACAGGCAGCCCGTCAGAGCAGGACCATGCCAGCAGTCGGTGCAGTTTTCAGAGCTAGAAACAAGAGGTTGAGAGGCAGCACCCCTGTTGTGTGCCCCTGTATCTGAGATCCAGTTTGGCCCGTCACACGGCCACGGTCTGCAGTGCAGAGTAAGCGCTGCTTGTTGCTTCAACAGTAAGACTTGTGTGTCCTCCTACCCTGCACAGTCCCCCGGCACTCACGTGCAGGAAGTCCCAGTACTCTTCCAGCAGCGCTGACATGGGCTCGGTGTACAGCCGGGTGCGCCTATAAGGCAGGGGGGGCATGCGCGTGCGGGGAGGAATGTGCATGGTGCTTCTGGCAATGAGCGTCCACTGCCAATGAGCAGACAGGAAGTGGACACGCTGCATGCGCCGCCAACACAGAACAGCGAGCGGTGCGAATAAAGCGCACAGCTTCAGTGCCTGTGTGTGCAGTTGCCATACATGCCGGTCGATAAGTCTAATACTGTTGTGCGCACAGCTGCTGGTCGGACGTGCTCACCTGAACTCGTTGGTGTCGATGAGCGCCTCGGGCGGCATGCGCGGCAGGATCACATCGGCGATGAACCGCTGCGTGGCGTCCGACGCGTCCGTCATCGCGCTTGTTGTGATGAACCGACCAAACGCTGCGCGTACAATGCCTTCATAAAACTCAAACCTGGCAGACGCAGGGGCAAGCGGGCAAGAAGGCACAAGTCAAGCTACAGCGTGCCTCTCGTGGTTGCTTGGGAGCGCAATTCCGGTGCCTTGCTCTTCCTAACCTTCCACCCGACTCCGTTTGCCCATTCCACAACTCCCTCCACAGCCCTCTTCCATCCACAGCCACGCACCGCATCATAGCATCGTCATCATTTGCGTCCGCCTCCGCCGTCTCACTCTCCTCCTCAAAGTTGACCGCCACAAACACGTTCTGCATGTCGCTGTTGGTGCAGCCGCGCTTGGAGTTGTCGACGATGCCAGCGTCCGCGCAGAATGACAGCCAGTCGCTGAGCCCCATGTTCAGCATGTACTCGCTGCCCATGGGCGCTGCAGACTTGGAAGAGTAGTACAGGAACATGCTGCGAAGCTTGTCCTTGTACCTGAAAGCGTGTGTGGTTTGGGTTGGCAGTTGGTCAAGGTGGTCCGTGGCTTAAGGGAGGGGCGTGACCACAACGGAGTGGCTGGCAAACGGCCGCAAGAATGGACCAGCAGTATGGCCTCTGATCAGCGCTCTGGGTGGTTTGCGCGGTAACCCTCGTTCCAGGTTTGCAACACAGCACAGCAGCTTGCAGGGCAGGCGCGGGGCAAAAGGAGCTAAGTGTGAAGAGGCAGGCACTCACTTGCACACCTCCTGCCGCACTTCCGCGAGCTCCTCCTCCAGTCGCTGGCCGTCGGCTTGCACGCTGCGGTCCTCACGCCCCACAAGCTTGCGGAAGCGAACCTTGGCCGCCACACGCCGCCTTCAGACACACCGCAGTGGGGGAAGGCAGAGGGGAGGCAGGGGTCAACGAGGCAGAAAGGAAGAGCGCATTGCTGAGCCTGGTACCTGCTTGCGTCTGAGGGCAGTCTCGCCGGCTGAAGCACGCGCTGTGGTCTGTGGGCTGCCATCACATGGCATGCCAAAAGGAATGGATCATGGTTACACCCTCCACCACTCCCTACCAGTCTAGGTTGAACTGCTTGGTGATGACCTGTGGATAAGGGGCAGCAGGACACGCAGGAGGTCTGGCTGTTGCCAATATCTGTTGCTGAGCAAGAACACGTGCAGGCCAGCGGAGCAGAACATCGGCGCCCTGCTCAAGGCCCTGGTCGGGCTCTTTGTGTGCCTGTGCAGGCCTGTGCAGCTGTGAGACCTTGCCCGAGGCGCATGCGACACCTCACTTGCTCATTGTCGAACAGGTCCCTCGCCTCGGTCTCTTTCCGGCGGTGGAAGAAGACGGAGCGCTCGACGGCCCAGCGCGCCCGCGACGGGTGACACACCACCTGCTTGCAGGGCCAGCGGCAATGTACTCAGTTGTAAGCAGCGCAGCAAGTTAATTGGTGTGACACTGGCATCACGGTAGGCCCTGCTGCCTACTAGGCTGACAGCTGGTCGGCGCGTCCTGTGCTGCCGCATATGCCTACCTGCACGGGTGCCCGCTCCACACGCTCGCGCTTGTATATGGGAGGCAGGAAGTATGGCCGCTCGCTCTGTAGCTGCTTGATGGCCTGAAGTGACGTGGAGAAAGCACGGCACGCACAACACAGTGATGGCCCGTGCACCGTGGGAAGCCCATTGAGCACAATGGAGGCAAAGGAGCAAGCAAACGAGGCGTGTGGGCTGTAGTGCTTGAGCAATTTCCTCGCCAGAGTGTGCCAGTTCCCAGGCGCCTTCAATTCAGCCACCCAGCATCAGCGGCGCACACACAGAACTTCAATTTATTTGAGGTGTTGGCTGCCCCTACATGCGGTAGTGCACTTCATTCAACCTTGCATCCCACCTTATTGAACTCATCCACCATGCGCGGCTCCATGAGGTGGCTGACCGCGGTCTTGTACTTGATGTGTGCGCGCTTCAACATTGCCCTGAGTGGGATAGGAACATGACCATCACCATCAGCAGCAGCAACAACAGCGGCGGCAACAACACCAGTCTGCAGTTACATGCGTGTGGTGACAGGCTGAAGGGGAACCTCCCATGCAAGAAACCTGATACCTTTTTCGGCATCCCTTCCTTGGCGTCCCTTCCTTGCCCACTCCTCTCCGCCCTCCTTCCCATCCCCCGCCGGTGCCCTTCCTCCTCCCCTTCACCGCTCACACACAGGAACGCCAGTCGTGCATATTACACCTGGTCAGCCCAATGCTCCGCACCCTACCACCGCCAATCACCCCGCACCTGAACTCCGCCTCCGCCTGTGCAGCGACGTCCTCTTGGAACGCTGCAGGGTTGTTCTTCATCAGCCCCGCCTTCTCCTTGTGCAGCTTCTTGCGCATGTCCGTGACTCGCCCAAACGCACCAGAGAACATCTGGGCCATGGGTGAAGCAATCGTCAGGGCAGCAGTACCTCAGAGGTGGAAAATATTTCAGGCCAGGCATAGGGCTTGGGTGGTCAGGGCAGACTCAAGGTCAGCAGATTTGAGTTCAGGTGTAGATAAGAAGGGTCGGGCAAATCTGCTGGAAAATCTGTAGGGTCAGAAGGCTTGGGCTGTTGCCAAGCTTGAGCTTGAAAAGGCGGGGGAGGTGGCTGTTGTCTGGGCAGTGACACAGCGGACAAGCACACGCAGGTGCTGCACAAGACCCCTTACAAAGGTCAACAGCTGCCGCCACTGCTGCAGTGACCCCGCCCTGCTCATGGCCGCGTGTGCACTCACCGCTGCATCGCGCGAGGGGGCCTCCATGCGTGCCATCGGCCGCTGCAGGCCAGCGTCCGACGCTTCTCCCGCCAGCACACTCGCCTGCTCTTCCTGAACGCTGGCCGGCCCTTCCGCCGCCTCAGCCCCTGACTGCCCTGTGCCATCCCCAGCTGCTGCCGCTGCCGCTGCTGCTGCCGCTGCTGCTGGCTGTTCGGCGGGAGAGCTCAGCTCCTGCTCGTGCTCCGCCTGCGATGCCCGCTCCTCTAGCTGCGCGGCTTCGACTGGGAACATGCTCTTCTCCATCATCTCAAGGCGCTTCCTGGCTGCCCCTACCAGGCTGAAGCTTTCCTGCTCACAGGCAGAGGGCACGGCGGGTGCGGTTGTGGCCAAGGTGATGGGGCAAGCCAGTGAGCAGTGTGATGCAGTGCAACAAGAAGCAAGGCAACCTGGGCGCCAGATGTAGCATCACGTGTCAAAATTGTGTGATCTCTGTGCTGAACCAGTCACTGAAGGCACCAACACGCTGCTCACAACCAAGTGCGTGCTCCCACCCGTTCGCGCACCTCGTCTGCAAACATGGGGTGCACGGCATGCGGGAGGCTCGCCTCGCGCCGCTTGGCCGACAGCTGCCGCTTCACCAGCGACCGGGACCGATCGTCGTGCAGGGGTTGAAACAGCTTGGAGTAGGACGTCCGTCGCGACATCGGCAGGTTCGAGCCCAGCATCGACGGGATCGCAGGCGCCCCAGCACCCGCAGACGCGTCGCTCGCCACAGAGCTTTCCGACGTACGCTTGTCAGACCGGCCGGACCGGGCGATAATCGACTGACAGGCCTTTGCGATGGACGGCGAGTCCGGCCGTGTCAGGGTGTTTGCCCACAGCTTGGCTTTGGCGTGCACGCTGTTGGCGATGTGCAGCGCCACGTCGCTGGGGCCCTCCCGACTAGGGTTGCGCACCGGCTCCAGGGCCAGCTGCGCCTCTGTGTACGGCAGCAGGGTTCGGCAGCGGGGTGCGGCAGCATGGCGCGTCAAAAAGGCAAGGGCGCCATGTGCGGGCGTGCAGGCGTGAGGGAGGTAAGGCTGCCACCTTCTGCAGCGCCAGTCCAGCCCCAGCCCTTCTAGTACTTAACCAGCATGACCAAGTGGGAGTGAATCAGATCCAGGTGCACCTGCTCACCAGAATGAAACGCAGATTGCTCGGCTGCGCGGCTTGTCGGGCGGCTGTCTATCTCCAGTGACACCACAGACTTGTCGTGCAGCTGCAGGGCGGCACGGCAGGCCACAAACGAAGCACAGCAGGTTGGACCAGGTGGCGGTTGTTTGTGCAGCGCGGTTGTGCAGTCGATGTGCAATGGCTGCAGCACGGCAGACCCCAGCCAGCAGCCTTAAACCCCACTCTTCAACCTCGACCCTGCATCCCGCACCCTGCAGCCCCC
>JAWZTI010001920.1:0-10628 GCA_039880955.1 Chlamydomonas urium | reverse complement strand
CTACAGCCCAGCTCCCCTCCCTCCCCTCTCTGCAGCACAGTGGCCCCCCTGACCCAGGCCACACTCACCGCGTGCAGATGCAGGTGGATATCAGCCACCGGCCTCCCATCCCCATCCTCCTCATGCAGAAACACCCGGTGGCCTGCCAGCAGGTGCAGGTGTGTAGGGCCCCACACACAGCCGCTTCCCGCACCGCCATGCAGGTGGACGTGGAAAACTCCTTGGGATAGGCATGCACATGAGTAGGGCGGCAGGGCGTGCGGCGCCGCAGTATCAGCCCTCGTTGCAGCGGCAGTGGCGACTGTACGGGCGGCAGCAGTAGCAGCGCCGGGGGCAGCAGCAGTGGCTCTGGCAGCGGCAGTGACGGCGTCGGGGCCGCAGAATGCAGCGAAAGACACAGCGACAGGGCTATCATGGACTGGGGCAGCAGATGTGTGAGTGTCAGTGGGCGCTTCTCCCCTTGTACCGCCGGTACCGCTAGCCGCCAGCGCTTGCCTCCTGGGCCGCTGCGGCTGCGCCAGCGTGCACGGTACAAGACGTGACTGGGTCCCCCGTCCTGCTGGGCTGTATGCTCTACGTGGGCTGGGATCATGCTGAGACCCGAACGCCAGTGACGGCGTTCTCGCCCTGCCAGCTGGTTCCATGCGCTGCCCTGACCCCGCACCTGCTGCCTCTGTCATCCTGTCCGCCTGTCCTTGCCCTCCCTGCTCAGTAGCACCTGCGCCTGCGTCCACAGCCTCACCTGTTTCCTCCCCTCTCAGTAAATCCACCCGTCCCCTTGCAGCACCGCCCCTCACACTGGGCCTCCCTGCAGGTCCTGAGGGCAGTGACCTTGCACCCTGAGCAGCGCCTGCGTCCGCCACCTCCTTGACAACTGCCTCCTGCCCTTCCATTAGATCCACCCCTTCCCCTTCAATACCAGCCTCCATACTTGGCCTAGCGGGCCCCCTTGCAGGTCCCGAGGGCCGTGCGCAAGCGCCCTCAGCAGCTCCTGCGTCCGCCGCCTCACCCATTTCCCCCCCCCTCAATAAATCCACCCTTCCCCTCCTAGCACCGGCCCCCACACTGAGCCCCTCTGCATGTGCTGAGGGCCGTACGCCAGCACTCTCAGCTGCACTGGGCTGAGCGTTGTGAGGCGCAGCCACGCTGTGGCCCCCTGCTGCAGGGGACTGAGGGAGTGCGCTATCAATGCAGGGAATGATCCTTGCACGGTCTCCGGGAGTCCTCTTCCTGGTGGGAAAGGTGAGAATTCCGTGGGCGTGCTTAAAATGCTTGGCTAATGCTGCCAGTGCTGCAACTGCACCGGTCTTGGGCAGGCTGTCAGGGTTCTGGCTACCGTGCCCTGTTGTTGGGGAGGCTCGTGGCCGCTTGGCAGGCGGCAGAGGCCCTGTAGGTGTGGCAGGCGAGCGCACGAGGACCTTGCGCTTCTGCCCGGGAGGCTCGCTGGAGACGGCAGGGGCGGCGGGGGAGGGAGGGGAAGCAGGGGAGGCAGGAGAGGCAGGGGAGGCAGCGGCTTGTGCTGTGGCCGGGAGGGCATGGACAATCGGCGCATTGTCATGAGGGTTCATCAGCACCGCCGCTGCCGCCGCTGCTGCTGCAGCAGCCGACGCCTCAGGCGGCAACAGTGTATCCGACCCACATCCGGATCCACATCCCACCTGTTTCTGAAATCTTGCTGTGCCTGCAACAGATAGCTTGAGGCCCCCCAGTCCCTGTGCCTGGTCACGACTGCCTAGACTGCCTCCAGCTACGTTGGGCGCCTGCTGAACCTGCCTGCGGCCAAGAGCCAAGCCCGGCTTAGGCCGCTCAGGCTGG
The DNA here is from genome assembly GCA_039880955.1 of Chlamydomonas urium. Lineage (NCBI taxonomy): Eukaryota > Viridiplantae > Chlorophyta > Chlorophyceae > Chlamydomonadales > Chlamydomonadaceae > Chlamydomonas > Chlamydomonas urium. The sequence continues at coordinate 8,813 of JAWZTI010001920.1, read as the reverse complement.
AAGCCCCTTGGACCCAGCTCCTCAGGCTGCAAGCCCCCTGCATGACCCGGCCCGCCATCTGCGGTGGGCATCGGAACAAAACTCCCCTGTCCATCCCGCTGCCTGTCCCCGGCGCTGCCTCCGGTGCCCTGAACCACCACCTGGGGCGTCGCTAGCGGCGCACTGCCCAGTGGCCCTATCCCCCTGGCGCCGTATGCACGCTGCTCACGGGACTGGAAGAGGTCCGTCTTGAGGTTGATTTCCTGCTGATGCCCATCCAGGCAGTCCTGGCAGCAGAACAGCCAGCCGCATGCAGGGCAGGTGCGCATGTCTGGCTTGCGGCAGGACCTGCCCCTTGTACGCCCCTGGCTGCCTATGCAGTCGCTGTACAGCCGGCAAGAAGGAGCAGAATGAGGCCGTGCCGGCTGCTTCGGCACCTGCTCCTGTCCCTGCTGCCGGTCCTGTTGATGCTGTTGGTGCTGTTGCTGTTGCTGTTGCTGTTGCTGTTCATGTTTCTGCCGCTGCCGCTGTTGCTGTTGCTGTTCGTGCAGCTGCTGCTGCTGCCGTCCCTGATGCTGCTGCCCCTGATGCTGCGGTTGCTCAGAGCCCAAGGCACCAAAAGCATCAAGACCATCAAGACCTGCTAGAGCTAGGCCTTCACAGGGCTGCCTGGTGGCCACAGCGGTCACTGGCTCAAGCGACGACCCCAAACCCACAACACCCAGCTGCCCCACCTCTGAGGCTGTCTCCAGGCCTGGCCCTGCAACGTGGGGTGTTGCAGTTGTCAAGCGATCAGGAAATACAGGTGGGGGGTCGGGATCAGTCAGCAGGTCTCTCATGCGCCTGAAGCGCTTCGGCCTTGAAGCGACGGCGCCGGTACCGCCAGGTGCCGTCAGGGCTGCAGCGTCCTTCTCCGGGCTGAGCTCAAGGCGCAGCCTAAGGAACGAGGCGGGCGGGGACAGACTGTGCCCCATACCCAGTCCCTGGCCTGCGCCTGTGCCCAGGTGTGAGGTCCCTGGTCTGTCGCTGTGTCTGGCAGCAGCCAAGCCATGGGATGAGGTGAGGGCCAGGCTGGCAGGATTGCCTGCGCTTATAGCCTGGTCAACAAGGGTGCTGCAACAACGCTGCTGCTTTCCCTGCGCCTGCCCCTGCTGCCCCAGCCCCTGCCCCTGGCCCTGACCCTGACCCTGACCCTCCCCCTCCGCCTGCCCTTCCATCCCTGCGGCCGCATCCAGAAGCGCCGCTGCCGCAATAGGACAGCCTCGTGCTCGCCGCTGCAGGAAGCGCTGTGTGGAGGGTTTCAGCCCCAGAACGTGTGCATCCACACAGCCAGAGCAGCACAGGCGCTCACCGCATCCAATGGGGCAGGGTAGCATCGCGCTAACTAGCAGCTGCCGGCCCTTTCCAGCGTCGGCCTGGAGGGCAGCAGCAGGGCATGTGCAGGCGCAGGCAAGCACAGGAATATGTTTACGTGTGTGTGCACCATGTAGGTATGAGAGTGATAGAAAGAAAGACACAGGTCGAATCTGCGCTGCTGCCTGTCTGTGCTATGCACAACAGTGAGCGGCGAAACAAGTCCCAGCAAAGGCAGCTGCTGCAATGTGCGTAGACTTCTGCAGACCTCGCACGGGCACACAGGGCAATAAGCCCCGAACCTACGTGCACACACTCGATGCCCAGCCTGCAGTTCCTGCGGGTGCCGGGCAGCTGCTCAGGCGCCAGCAGACGCTGCTCCGAATCGGCACTGGCTGCCGCGCCCATCTCCTGCAGCCGCCGCTGGTACTGCAACAGCTGCTGGAACTGCTGGGGCGGCCACGACTGCCTCAAGGGCTTCAACAGCTTTGTGTCGAAGGCCAATGCGGCTGAGTCTCGAGCCGCCTGAGTCTCCCTGCTGCTGCTGTCCCCATGGACCTGCACTTGTGGTGCTCCCTGTGGCGGCCCTGCCTGCAGCCGCCCTTCACTCTGCAGCCAAAATCCTGGCTGGAAGCTACCCTGAAGCTGCAGCGGCCTCCCGCCCGCCAGCCGGCCCCTCCCGCAGCAACCGCTCCGGCCCCGCGCTGCTTGCGCCGCCATCGCCTCCCCCGGCCTGCCCACCCTCCCTGTTTGCATACCCTCACGCACAGCAGAAAGACCTGGCATCTCGCGCAGCACCTTGAAAGCAGGTCGCCCCTCCTGGCGCCCCTCCTGCCGCCCCCCCTCCTCCCCCTCTGTGGCCTCAGGATCAGTCGTTGCCATGGGGTCATATTCTGGAGATGCATCCTCATCCCGTCCCCGTCCTGTCCGTGGAGCCCAGCCTTGCACCCCCTGACGTTCGGCATCAAGAGCGGCCTCAGTGTCGCTGCCTCCTGCGGCATCATAGCCCTCATCCACCTCATCCTCATCCTGCCTCTGCCTCTTGCCCTGCCGGCCCCAAGATCGACAATCTCCCTCCTGATGCCACATGCAGATTTTCTCACCCCTCAAACCTTCTTCCACCCAATCCAGCGGCTGCTGACTCAGCTGCAGCTGCCCCGACGGCGCCACAGCATGCCCAGCAAGGTCCAAGGGCGGTGCCTGTACCTCCCAATCCACTGCAGCCTGGCGCTCCCCGCTTGCAACTGCCAGCTGCACGATTCCCTGGTCCTGACCCTGCAGCTCACAGCCTGGCTCAACCTTACCCTGTGCTTGCTGCCTTGGCTGCTTCGCTGCATCACTCCTCTCACAGGCTGCAGCTCCCTGCTGAAGTCCCCGCACTACACCCGTTGGCGGATCCGTGGGAGGCTGCAAGCATGAGGTGAACGGCCCAGCTGCGCCGCTCCCCAGCCCTGCTGGGACTACTGAGCCATCGTCTGGGATAGCAGCAGAGGTTGCTGCAGGAGTTCTGGCGCTCCTCTTAGCATCTCTGTGGATGGACCACATACGCTTGCCAGCTGGCGCGGTAGGCGCGCAGCCTGCTGATAAAGGGAAGGACCGAGCGCCCTCCCCATTGTTGAAGCGCTGCGGAGCATTGCGGGCACCAGGCTGACTGCCAAGAGCACTCAGCTCAGGCGCTGAGGCGTGTGAGGCGTGTGGTGCATAGCCCACCACCACAGGGGCAGGCAGGTGCGGCAAGACGCCCAGTGCAGCGACTAAGTCCGCCTGCCAACGCCCAGCGTTGACACCCCCTGACGCAGCAGGCTGCTCCACCGAGCGCTGCGATTCCGCGCCAGCATGCAATGGCAGTTGCTGGGGGTGAATGCCTGGAGGCTGTGCCGAGTGCTGCACGCCAGCGGCCACGTGCGGCAACTGTTGCTGCGCAGTAGTGCCTGGAGGCTGCGCTGGGAGCTGACCAGCTGCATCGCCGGACAGCAAAAGTGGCTGGGCTTCAGTACCAGCTGATGCACCGGCATCAGCACCTACACACGCCGCAGGAGCAGCAGCGATGGAGGGCGGCTGAGCAGTCCTTCTCATTGCACCTGCCAAGCTGTGCCCTTCGCTAGCTGCAAGCGCTGGGACAGCAGGAGTATCTGGCGGCTGCGGTTGCTTGCTCACTGCCGCACCAGTAGAAGACACAGGGGCAGGGGTGGAAGGATGCTGCCCCTGCACCGCTGCCTCTGCACTGTCTTCAGCATCTGTTCCGGCCGCGAGCGCAGTAGGCACAGGCGCAGAGGAAGGCGCCACTGTGCCCATGTCACTTCCTGCACTAGGCGTGGTCACAGGCGGAGGGGGAGACTGCGTCGGCGCCCCCACCACAGCACCTGCACTGGCCGCAAGCGCAGGAGGAGGCTGTGTGTGTAGTGTGTGTGCCCCAACCGCTACACCGTTTGCAGCACCTACACTGGTTGCGGGCGCAGGGGGAGGCTGTGTGTGCGCCCCCACCGCTACACCGTTTGCAGCACCTGCATTTGCTGCGGGCGCCGGGGGAGGCTGCACTTGCGCCTCCACCCCTGCGCCCGTGTTGCCACCCCCGCTGGCTACAGCAGGTGGAGTGGAGGGCGTGTGTGTCTGGCCATGGCGTAATGCCAACTCCTGTATTACCTTCCTGGGCATGGATGCAGCTGCGTCTGCCTGAGCACCCGCCTCTGCTAGGGAGGTAGCACCCGCTCCAAAGCGCCGGGCGTGGCGGGCAGCTGCCAGCGCCACAGCCGCCTGCCCTGCCTCTGCAAGCAACCGCGCGGCTTTTGCGCGGGCCTCCTGCAACGTGACTGTGTCAGAAAGGGTTGACTGCTGCAGGGTGGTGGTGTTGGAAGTGGTGGGAGGGGGTACTGGCAGCAAAGTGCCCGCACAGGAGGGGGTGCCGAGAAGGGGCACCAGCTGCAGGTGACTGTGGTTAGGAGTGTTGGGAGGGGAGACTAGCTGCAGGGTGCTGGAGTTGGAAGTGTTGGGAGGGGGGGTCAACGGCAGGGTGCTGATGTTGGACTGGGTGTGGGAGGGCGGCTCTAGCTGCGGAGCGCAGACGGAGGGGGGTGGCGGGACTGACTGCAGAGGGCAGGCGGTGTTTGGTAGCTGCAGAGGAAGTTGACCGGCGGGGGCAGGAGCGGTGGGTGCGGCGGGCGCAGGCACAGCTGCATTTGCAGCCGCAGCAGGTGAGGCAGCCGCAGGTGCATCTGCAGCTGGTGCGGCGGCTGCAGGCTCAGCTGCCGCAGGTGCAGCATGGTCCGTCGCTGCAGGTGCAGCCGCAGCAGGTGAGGCAGATGCACCTGCTACACGTGTAGCAGCCGCAGCTGCAGTTGCAGCAGGCGCCGTTGCAGCCACAGCAGGAGCAGCCGTTGCAGCCGCAGCAACCGCACATGTCGCTCCAGAAGGTGCGGCAAACACAGTCACAGCATGGTCAATGACCGCAGGAGGTGAGGCAGGTGTAGCTGTAGTAGTTGCCGGGACCTGAGACGAGGCGGGTGCGGGTGGAGCGACTGCCACAGGGGCGGCACTGACTGATGCAGAAGCGTTGAGCTTGGGCGCAACCATGTCAAATGGAGCAACTTCAGGCAGCACAGGCCCAGCTGTTTTGTGACCGAATGCAACTGCAGTCACAGCTGCCGGTGCACCCTCCGAGGCCGCAGCCGCTGCATTACGTACCGATGCATCATGCACCGCTGGATTATGTGCAGCAGCAGCTGCGCCTGGAATGTCCACAGCTGGCGCTGTCGCTCCTGGTGTTGTGGATGCCTGCACAGGTATGTATGCTGCAGGAGCCGGCGCCACGCCTAAGTCAGTGCATGCCGGCGGAGTTGGTGGTGGAGCAGCAAGTGGAAGCGCCAGTGTGGGTTGTGTTTGCTGCAGCATACCTGGTGCAGGCTGAGGGGCGGGTGCAGGCTGGGGTGTCAGGCGAGGCGGAGGTGTTGCCGCACCCGTGAAGGCGGGAGCAGCTAAGGTAGCAAGGGTGGGTGGAGGTGCAGGCAGGGATGCTGCTGCCGGTGGGGATGCCGGTGCAGGGGCGGGCGCCGAAGCAGGTAGGGCATATGGTAATGGCAGGGGTGCGGATGCAGGCGGGGGGGCGGGTGCAGGTGGGGGTGCTGGCTGGGGCATAGGCTGGGGGGCGGGTGCAGGCGGGGGTGCCGGCACAAGCGAGGATGTTGGATTGCATGTGGAGGCCAGAGCACCAGTCGTCGTGTCTGCTGCATCCCATGCCACTGTGCCATTCAATGTGTTGTGCGTGGTGTCTGAGGGCAGCGCTTCTGCTGCTAAGCCAGCTGCCAAGGGCGGCGCTGCAGACCCAGGAGGGGAAGATTCAGTGAGGGACGGAAGTACTGCAGCCCCGTTGGCTGAGGAGAACACTGCTGTGCTTGCTGCTGAAGGCAGAGCTTCTGCTGCTGAGCCGGGTGCTGAGGGCAGCGCTGCGGACCCAGTTAGCAAGGGGAGCGATGCAGACCCGCCTGCTGAGGGCAGCGCTGCAATCTCAGCTACCAGGGGCGCTGCAAACTCAGCTTCAATGGGCGACGCTGCAAGTATGGAGTCCTGGGGGTCCGCTGCAGACAAGGGGTCTTCTGCAGGCCCCCCGGCCACTGGAAGTGCTGCAGACTCGGCTGCTGAGGGGAGCGCTGCAGACTCGCCTGCTGGTGGGGCCGCTGCAGACTCAACTGCCAGTGTGAGAGCTTCAGGCCCGGCTGTTGAGAGTAGCGTTCCAGGCCTGACCGCCGCGGGGATCGCCGCAGACTCAGCCGCTGAGGGCAGCTCTGCAGCAACACCTACTGAGGCTGCCATAAGCGCGATTGAGGGGAGCGCTGCTGTCGACAGGGCTGCTAACCCAGTGAGCAAGGGAAGCGCTGCAAACTCAGCTGCCAGCAGCGCTTCAAATCCGGTTGCTGAGGTGAGATCTATAGACTCGCCTGCAGGGGGTTCCGCTGCAGATTCAGCTGCCAAGGTGAGCTCTGCAGCGACCCCCTCTAATGGTGCTGTTGCCACTGCCGCTGCGGCTGCCACTGTCAGTGCCGACGCCGTGCAGGCCGCTTCTGCCTCGCGCAGGACACAGGACGCATAGGCAGGACTCTCCTGTCTGTGACATGCACTGAAGCTGCCTTGAAGCCTCGGGTCTCTACACGCAAACCCTGGTCAAGCGCAGGTGGTATTTGGGCGCAGGGTCAGGCACAGGTTGTAAGCAGGTCAGCGGGGCGCGAAGACGCACCCTGCAGCGCTTCAGGCACTGCTGCAGCCCGGACAGACTCGCGCATCCTAGTACAACCAACGCGTCTCCTCACAGGCATGGCCACATGCCGCGAGCAGAAGAGACCCCTCCTGCTGGCACACAGCACGCACACAATACGCCCTCGGGCGTGCGCCTGGCTGAGACACCAACTGTCTGCGCCTGAACATGGTCATCATGGTATCAGCACCTTGCTCGCCCCTAAACTGAACACCCACCACAGCGTCACCCACCTTGAACTTGAGGGTCGAGACACGACACTGGCAGACCTTGCCCAACTCCACCTCCTGCTGCAGCTGCTGGCCAGCCAGCTGGTGCGTCGGCAGGCACATCAAGCGGAGGCAGTGGCCATGGCCATGACCATGGCGGCGGTGACGGCAGACTTTGTGGTGGCTGCGCTTGCGGCGCTGCTGCAGTGGCTGTGTGTTGGCAGCATGTGGTGTTTGCTGCCCTGGCCGATGCTGTTGATGCTGCGATGGGTGCGTGGCCATCCAGGTTACCTTGGGCCCCTGTGTGCAGGGCATCCTGCTGTGCATGCTTCGCATCCAGCCCCGCCGTATCTGAGCCATGCGTCGCCACCGCGTCGCTCCCAGCCCTGCCAGGCCCGCAGTGAGCCTGCTGCGTCGCGCCTGGGAGAGTTCGATGGCTGGGTGCCAGCGAGAATAAATGGCTGGGTGTTGGTCCGGACATGACGCCTCCTTTGCGTGCACCGCGGCGTGGCGCGACCTCGCTATCAAGGAGGGAACAGCCAGCTTTTCTTCCAACGTTGAAGGGTGGAGGTAGCAGAGGTCAGACGAGTATGATCAGGGTGCGTTCTCTTCTTTGTTCTCTGTTTCTTTCTTTCAGACATCTTAGTGACAGCCGGTCTTCAATGCAGGGTATAGGTATTTTGAACTTGCAAGCATAGCCAATGCGAACCAGCGCAAAAGGGGCCACTCGAAAATCTAGGATAAGAAAAAAATAAAGTGGACTGATTGTGTCTATGTTTCTGCATGTCTTCCTGCCACCACCCTGCCCTGAACTAGCTTAACTGCATGGGTAACGCTGCGACTGTAAACAGGTCGGCAAGGCAGTGTCCTCGAACACATCACTTGCACCTCCACAGGCCAAGACGCGGCGCACAGGCAGGGGGCCCTTGCGCGGCCGCCGCCTGCCCACCCCCACTGCCCCTCCTGCCTTCTCCTCCTCCTCCTCCTCCTCCCCTCCCAAGCTGCTGCCGCGCTGCCCTGAGTCAAGACACCAGGGGGCTAATGCCGGCAGTTGCAACAAGCGCCTCGCCACAGGGTCTGGGTGACAGCTCAGCAAGAGCTCCAACAAGGCCTGTACTGCGCTCCAATTCCCCCTGCTTGACACGTTATGCACCTGCATGTGCCACACCATCCACACTTCCCACACCGTCCACACCTGCGTCCGTTGCCTCGTCCTCACCACACCCAGCCACCCGCGAGCTCCCCTGCCCACATTGCTCCGTCATGGCCACACCCTCCTCACTCGCTGCGGCCATGCCATCGCACGGCTCATCACCCTCTGCCTCCCCATCTATCAGGTCCATGTCAGCATCCCTTGTGCCCCCCTCCTCCTCCGCACAGACTTCCGCCTGGTCCCCCCCCAGCTGCTACTTGTCACCATACTGCCCCTGTCACTCTTGCCTCTCCAAATCCGCATCACGCCCTTGCTCCGACGGCTCCTCTTCCAGCCCCTGCCACTCCTGCCCCAACTGTCTCTGCTCATCCAACTGCTCCTGCCAGCGCTGCTGCCCCTCTTCCTGCAGCTCCTCCTCTTCCTGCTCCCGCTCATCCCTCTCCTGCTGCTGCTGCTGCTGCTGCTGCAGGGGCGGCAACTGCCCAAGGTCCATCTCAATGTTGCCGTCCGTCTGTTCCAGGTCATCACCAGTCACCCGCTGCTGCTGCCGTTGCCGCTGCTGCTCTGGCCAGGGCGGTTCTGCTGCCTGTTCCCCCTTCAATCAGGGGACGCGCAAAGACAAACGTCAGGTCCTTCAGGTCACTCTTTTCAGTGGTGCATCGGCGATGCTGCTTGTAGCAGAAATAACACATGCTGGCAAGGTGATGCACAAGAGCTGCTAGCACCTTCCATTCCTGCCCACAGCGACATACACCAATGGTATTTCCTGGCTCTTGATTTGCAGGCGTCGAATGCACTCGCCCTGTGGCAGCGTCCTGCACCCCTGACCCAGTTACCTGGTGGCGGTGTCCCACGCCCCTGAATCCAACACCCC